>VZRR01006396.1:250241-263202 GCA_013398015.1 Oreocharis arfaki | reverse complement strand
CCTTCGTTAGCAGACGCCTGTCTCTGAAACCAAGACATCAGTGTAGAGGTAGAGCCCTGGCCACTTCTCTCATTCAGTGATATCTGAAGCCAGCTGGACAGCTTCCAGCTCTGCAACCTGGCTTGATCCACCTTAACACTCAAAAGGTGCTGCAACTAGCCTGGTACACCTTAATACAGCAGCTTTCCTTCTCCATGTATGTCTACGATATGGCAGGAACTGTCAGTGAAGAGAGTGTACTGCTTTTTGTTTCCAGGTAGCTGGATATATGGCGGGAACTCCTCCAACGTCACCTTTTCCTCCTCCTTCACCTCTGATGATGGTTTGAAATTTTCACCTTCGGGCCATTTAGTGATGACTTCCAAGATCCTTGGGTGATTGGAGTTTCCTATTCAAGCTCGCTGTGTGATCAGAGTGATCCACTTACTCCTCACAGCATCAGTGTCATGATGTGTGGAGAGGACTTTCTCTTCGAGCTTCCAGCCCAACACTGGAAGTCAGGCTGCCAGAAGGAGCTGTGTTTTGGTGTCAATCGCTTCTGGAGGAGAACAAACCTCTTCATAAACTGTATCTCTTTTGCATTTGTGTTGCAGCAGGCCTTGGATCCTTTGTATCCCCAGCTCCAGAACCCCAAGGGTTGTCCTTGAGTCTCCCCAGGTAATTTTTGCGAGCGGCTCCAGGAAGGACCATGCTCCTCATCTGCAGTGTAGAGCACATTTTTCTAATCTTGTCCTGTCCTGACTGGCCCAGGGGTTACCATTCTTCTTCTGTTTCACATGACACAGAGAGTTTACAAATTGACTGTAATCTGGAATACGCATCCTCCAAAAACGTACAATGCCTAGGAAAGCCTGTCTTTCCTTCTGTCTGGTTGGTGGGGACATAGCTCCTATTTTTCTGACCACACCCACTGGAATGTGACAATGTCCAACTTGCCATTTTACTCCTGAAAACTGAATTTCCTGGGCAGGTCCCTTGATCTTACTCTGTTTTTTGGCGAAACCAGCCTTCTGGATTATTTTCTCATCTTTCTCAAAAACTTCCTCTTCTGTGTTGCCCCAAACAGTGGTGTCATCAATGTACTGCAAGTGTTCTGAAGCCTCACCCTTTTCCATTGTTTCTACCCCTGGGGTAGTCCGTTCCAAGTGCATACCCCTCCAGCTGAAGGCAAACTGGCTTGACTAAACCTCTGCTGCTAAAGGAATGAATGGAGAAAAGCACATTAGCAGTGTTGATGGTGGCACCACTTCGCTGTTTTGGACTCCAGTTAGTACTGAAGTTCCAGCACGTCCAGCACAGCAGCACCCCGAGGAGGTGTGACTTCGTTCAGGCCATGACAGTCCACTCCCAGTTTCCACTCTCCTTTGGACTTACACACTGGCCAAATAGGACTGTTAAAGGGTGAGCGAGTCTTGCTGACTTCTCCCTGAGCGTCCAGCTCACAAATCATCTCAGATGAGATCAGGGGATAACGGAGTCCCAGTCAGTGCAGTTTTGCTGACAGTGCAGTGATGTGGCAGTGATCAGTACCTGTTGTTCTTAGACCATCAGCAGAAGGGTCCTCTGAGAGACCAGGCAAGGTGTTCAGCTGTCTAATTTCCTCTGTCTCCCCAGCAGCCATCCTAAAAGCCAAGAAATCTCATCACTAGAGCAGACAGGCCACTGGCATCTCACCTAACTGGAAGCTGAAATCAATTCACATATCTCACAGCTCACCCAGAAACAGAAATTGGGTGATTATGTGGGGCCCTGTCTCTCTCTGCTGTTCTGAGGGCCCTGCTTCCTCTTCACCCCTCGCTAAGCAAACTGATTTGTTCTTGGATTTCTTCTGTATGGGTGAAGACCACTACTGGCATGAATTGTTCCTCTGGTTCAGCTGCAGTTTGAGTGCCTGTTGGTGTCCTTTCCTCTCCTACCCCTGAGGGGTCTCTATAGTGATGAGCAGTGTCCAATAAGCAGCAGTTGTGGCCCAACACTCTGCAATAAGTTGCTGCTGTCTGGAGTTGCCACAGCATAATACATGAAAACGTTCTGTTACTTCAGCAGGGTCCTGTAGTTACTCAGGAGAGAACTTCCAAATCACCAGAGCAGAAAATTTCCCCAAAACCTGGCCCATTTTCTCCCACATTCCATGGACTATGCACCGTTAGGGTATATCTGTGAGTGACCTTCCTAGAAATATCTTTTGTCACCCTGAACATGGAGTGAATCACTCTGAGGAGACCTGACAGACCTAGCAACTAGAACATACTCTCCTTAACATCCAAAGGGAATTCAAAATTCTCAGAAGCTGTTGTAACAGGCCTGAAGGAGGAAAAAGGGGTGAAAGGCTGGGGAAAATTATCCTTCTGTGTCGTCCCCCCCCCCCAGATTGGGCACAGTTATGAATGAATTCCCAGAGGTTTCATCTAAGGCCGGGGCAGGAGACCAACATGGAATACACATCTCAAATTAGAAATGGATACAAGTCCTGCATACCATCATTACCCTTGATGTTATCATGTCATAAACTGATGTCACAGAGTACAGCAACAAAGCAATACTGGAAAAAGAAAATGGGAAAAAGACCACTGTGAGGAGCACATATGGGAACACGTACTGGGTTCTGTTCCACATCTCCATGAACAGAGAAGCAACATTTTGACCAGTGGCTCTGCACATAGTACATCAAATACTTAGATCAAAATTGTTTCTCACCTGCTCTGGGCAGATCTGTTATTATCCCAAACCTTGTGAGCCACACTGGGCACCAGTTAAGGCTGTCTGGTTGTATGGATGGTATTCCCAAATTTATCAGTACCACTAAAAGGAAAATCATGAGCACTCCTCCCCTGGCCTTTAGCGAGGGAGAAAAAAGTTACTTACTTTTACTGGCTGAAATAATAACAACAAGCTACTGTGAACAGCAGAGAGATGAGAAAGTGAACAATAACAGCAACAACACTAATAACGAAAGTGTTCAAAGAGAGGATAATTCACACACAAGATGCTCACCAGAGCCCAGAACAATGAAAAAAATGGTGGACAAGCCCTCCAGCCACCACCCTTTTTTCCCTCCCTCTCTTGGGGTGACTTTATGATGTGTATCCCCTATTGCCTGCTCTATGCCCAGACAAGAATCCTGTGTCCTTTTCTGTAGCTTTAAGGCAGACCTTTAAGGGAGAGGGGGGAGAGCCGGTGGAATTCCTTCGGCGCTGTGTTCAAAACACAGATAAGCTCGCTGGCTTCTTCTGCCCGGCTGCTCCGCTTCTGCAGTAGGGAAGAGAGCTACATTCCTTTTGTTTTTTAGCTAGTTTTTTGTTTGTTAGCTAAAGTACATAGCCCTGGGACTTTGGCTTTTTCTTCTTCTCTTCTGAACGGTTCAACAGCATCAGAACATCACCGGGAGATCCTACCCTGTTGGCCCAGAGAGGCCCACGCCGAACCCCAGCTCCGGAGAGGAGAAAGCCACACCCACGAAGGACAAAGAAATCTACCCAGGTTCTCTCCCCAGCAAAAGGTTTTATTATTTAGCATTATTCTTTTTCCATGCCTGTGTGCACTTTTGCTTGTTAAATAAACAGGTTTTGTTTTTCCTTTTCCACTTTTCGCCGGAGGAATTTTTCCCCAACCTGGTGGGGGAGGGGCAGCTGTAACCTGCCGTCCATCAGAGGATGTTCATTTTGGATGTTTCTCCGAATTTGTCTCAAACCAGGACACCACCTCAAGTCATGCCACCTTCTTCCTGGAAGCACCTTCTGCCCCGTGGCAGTGATGTGAGGAGGTATGGAATAACAACAGAGCCCACATGGCTCCAGTCTTCGTCCTCTCAGGGCTACTGCTGAAAACCAGAACTCTGGGGTACCTGCTACTGCCCTGGGCCACATTCTTGTGGCAGGACAGGGGTGATCCCCTAATGCTCCTCAGCCCCTGCTCTGTCACACCAGGGGAACCACTGAGGTGAACTAGGACTGTTTGCCAACTAGGTTTTCATTCCAAAGAAAGCCAGTGAGTACTGTGTGGTATCAACGCACTCAGATCCTGAGCTGATGCAGAATTAGGAGGCAAACGAGAGGTGTGCACCCTATACACTGTAGGTGACCTGCTCTGCACTATGTACAGTCACTCTGCATTTCAAGTTCATCTGACAGTTTTTGCACAGTAAAACAAAAAGGCTCTCCTTCCTCTCCCTTTCCAGAGAAGAAACGCTATATAAACAAAGAGCCGAATCCTCACTCACGAGTACAGAGGACTCTGTTCATCAGCAGATGAATTTTACTCATCCCAGAAGCAATTCAGAATACACGTTGTAATGTTGTCTGTAGCAAAAAAACAGCAGATCTACACTTTCTACCTTGAACTCTTTACACTGAAACATTTTTTGTTCAGATGTGCATTGCTTGTACGTAATTTGACAGCTGTTTGGTAACTGACTTTGCACAGATGGTGAAGCATCCATCGGCAAAGCATTAAGATTATGTTGTAAGGCCTCTAGAGGAAGGACCACCTTACGAAAGAGTGTTTATGTAATGACCTGTACAAGGAGAAACCAAATCCTCTTTGAACTCCTGGATGCCATCAAAGCATATCTATAACTATACGTGTATATGTTAGACACGTATCATTTATACAGTGTGCAAGGACTGAAAAACCAAGTAAAAGCCAGATTCCTTGCCTCTATTTATGTAGGGTGCGATTTTCGAAGTATGCTGGGTCTCCTTCTGACATTTTATTCAAAACAGATTATTTAATGGATAATAGATGTATGAGACCAAATTTTCTGGAAGAAGAGAGCTGGTTTTGAATGGTGTTGCCTCTCTGCCTATAGTTATGCCCTGGGCAACGGCGAGGTCTCCCGATCTGCTGTAAAGCTTGCAGAAAGGCCTTTAGTTAAGAAATTGTGTGTATTTATAAACTGGCCATGGTAAATTTCAGTTCAAGATGGAACAATTTTTTTTATAAGCCATTCAGACAACATCTGGGTTCACCTCTGATGCCAGCACAACTCCGTGGAGGTATGAGAGAATGCAAGACTGGTTCAGCACAGTCTCTCAATGTTCTTTGCTGGCTGATGGGATTTCTTTGGATGCAGGTTTTTGACAACTCATTCTGTGATCTGATCCTAAGGGACTGCAGATTAAGGCCGAAAGATGAATTTCCATGCAATAAAGACCATGAAGTCTTTAATCTTGGAGGTGGTGATTTGAATGGTAAGACCTGAGGCATTAGTAAAGAAAATAACAAATACACATCAAAATTCCCTTGGCTATACAGACTCCTAGGAACAAAAAATAATTCTGTTTCTCTTCCTAGCTGATACTTTCATGTATATGTTTTTATATGTGTGTATGTGTATATCTACATGTGCATACATGAAACATAAATTTATGTTTCTTTCAAATGTATACAGCAAGCCAAATGTATACAGCAAACCTTTAAGCAAACCAAACCTCTTTTCTTTGGACCAGTTTCCTAACTCCTGCTGCAGCTCAGTGTCTGAGTTATAGCCAAAGGATGCTGTGATAGCTGTCAGAATGACCGGTGTTTAACAAAGACTGTCTTCAACAGCGATTTCCCCCATACTAAATTGGAACACATTATGTCAGGGGCCACCCTGGTTTTATTGAACTCAAAGCCACTACAGGGACTGAGAGTGACTCTGAAGCTGTGAGCATAAACCTTCTTTGTTGTGTATGTGTGTTAGCATGTCATCTTTTGGGATAATCATCCAAATGTGGTGCCTATGGAGGTGTGGCTGATTCAATACTTGTGCTCCCGGGTGGTCAAGCCTGTAATTTAAAGATTCACTGGCCTCATGAAGATAGCCACAAATGGAACAGTAACCATAATTACAAGAGGCTGTTCCACTAATCCATGGCTAACAAATGTTGGTTAAAAGATAAATAAGCCTTAAGCAAGCATTTCTCGGAGGTGTTTGAGACTTGTGTTTTCATTTGTCCTGGCTTCCCTCTTCTTTAGAGAAGGAATAAAAAAAAAACAAAAAAAGATTTTGTAATCTAATTTTGTTTCAACCTTTGAAGTTGAACTATCTTTGAAAAAAAAACCCCAAATATTTCTTGTTATTTATGACTCTGAGAAACAGCATAATTCTTTTCCATGCTGAATTTCTCTTAACTCCGTCTCCTGTTTTATTTTTTATCTTATTTCTAATCTGCCAGTTTATAGAAGAGAACTGGAGGTTTTTAGAATTTAGCACCAAAAAAATGTCAGAAGGACTCATTTTCCTTTGAAAAAAAATGGAAGTACTGCTGTATTTTCAGTATACTTAACACATTCATTTTTGCCACGTTTTCTGCAGAATACCTTGCTGGTTTAGTAGTTCTAAAGTATAACAGTTCTTCAAGATAGAATTGTATCCATTTTTTTTCAGGTGGCAAACTGCAGTCTGGCACCAGTGCAACTAAAGCAGGCCTGATTGCACAGCAATAAAGGAATATAGGAATTGTATTACTACAACAGCAGGCTAGTCACCTAACTCTACTGTAACCTACTTACTGGTAAAAATCTTTACATGGGTCCTGACTAGATAGTGGTTGCTGTCAGAAATCAAGAATTGAGATTTATTCCTTTAATTTTTACATTTTTTAAAATAACTTTGGATCATCTGATTGTCCATATAAATGTATAACCCTTTCTTAAATCCTGCTAAGCTCTTAGCCTCACACTCAGTTGGTGTTCTGCCATATCCCAACATTGCTCACACCACAAAGGGCTATGCAGTTGTGCAGGAGGTATAGAGAAGGAAAGATTTTCCACTTAAAAGCATCTGAAAGCAAATACAGAGGTGTAATTTACTGAATTAGTCAGTTATTTGGGTCTTCTCTCTTAAAAACATTTTTTCAATGTTCATATAAGCTGTATGTGCTTAAGATGAATCTACTCAATATGCTCTGTTTATTCTTAACATAGAGACGTATTTTCTTCATGGAAGACTATAGGAAAAGGTCTTATCTCGTTAGATGAGATGCTACAGGTGGAAAATCAAGACAAAGCATTTTGTACCAGTACTCCTCCAGCAAGTTTGAGTAGAAGCACGAAAGTCTATCCTAAATAAAAATTAGTGCAATTGTTTTTACTTAACTGTGGTAATGCTGCTTAATTATAATTAACCTGAGGAAGAAAGGCTGTCAACAACACTGAGCAAGAGATGCTTGAGCCAAACACAGAGAGAAAATAAGATGGTAGAGTGATACATTGGAATGGGGGTAAAAAATCTGTTAATGCTTGTACAGTGGGGAAAGAGAAACAAGAAGCTTGTGAAGTGCCACAAAATCAGTACCTCTATTGAACAGGTGCCATTTTTCAGAAAAACTGGGAACACCTCCTGAGAGTGACTGGAGTGTATTTATGATGAGGAAAAATGTTCTCTTAATTGCATGTGGTTGTTACCAGTTTTCACGGTTATTCTTCCTGGTTGAATAGCCCACCCCCTTTTCATCAAGTGCTGGAAGAAACAGATCATATTTTCACCTTAATTGATCTGGGAACCATGTGGACTTATTGTGTGTCTGCATGTTTTATTTGGGTGGTACATGTGATATATTTCTCCAGAGATTAATGCTTGCTCTGTGAAAATCATCTTTAGGCTGTGCTATACCCTCCATGTTCTCAAATCGAATGCAGTGGTATTTGAGAGCTTAGCTCTATGCTGTGAATTACAGAGACATTTGGTTCATTTCTGTAACTAAACATTGGCCTGTGAATTTTGTCTGTTCCTTTTTCCTCACTTCCTGTTTTTCTTGAGCTTTATAGGAAAGAGTGGTCAAAAGCACCTTTACCTTATTGCTGAGAGGACTCTGAGATTAGGCAAAAAACACTAAAAAACACAAAAAAAGATAGCAAACCACTCCCTCTTCTGTCCATCTCTGAGACATAAAAGATGTGATCTAATATTTATGAAGGAAGTATTTCTTCTCTGGACTGGCCAGAATAGATACTGCAGTTTGAGTATAAAATAGCCTATGACCGGTGTGATCAATAAAAGGGCATAAGGACTTCCATCCATTTCTGTCTGATGTCCTTGGTAAAATGGGGAACTATTCTTAGAAAGGCTTAGGAGAATTTAAAAAGTGCTTAGAAGGCACCAGGGGAAAATTTTCTAGAGGGAAGGTTGATGTCATACAGCAACAAATTAAAATAAGCAGTCTATTCTGTAGCATTGGAGAGGCACAATTAATCCTAAAGAGATAGTCTGAGCAACATTTTGTGATGCCTTGTAGATACACAATCTCTATACTGAGTTATAAGTTGAGAGTTTTTCAAACTTTGTGAAGACTGTATGTAAAATAAACTGTTATTAATGGGTTATTTATGCTACTGACCATAGTTACATTCCCAGGCAGAAGCTCTACAGCTGCAGCAAAGCTGATTTAACTTCAAGAGTAAGAATGCAGTTCAATTCCTTCTTGAAATCCAGGAAGTCAGAATATCACATATAGGTGGCAATCCAGTTGCACTTGGAAAGAAATTGAGTTTACAGAGGTCTTACTGTTATAATTTAAATCTGTCTATGGACAATACTCAAAAAATTGATTTCTTATATGACTGAATTGACAAAAAAAGACAAAAATAATTTCTGTTTTTAAAATCACTTTGATGACAATTTTAAATCAAAATTTGAGTGAGTACAACGAACATGTCAAAAGGGCATAAATTAATTTAGTGGCTAATCTTTATTACAGATTTCTAAAAATCTTTTTTGCTTATTTGCTCTCTATCTGGTCATGTGGGATTTTCTGATGAGCGGGGTAGTTTTAAGGATATATATGGACATGCTGAGTGTTTTCAGGAATGAACCTGGGGCTTCCCTGAAAGACTAGCTATTCATTTAAGGTTTTCATAAACATTTGCAGGGATACAGCTAGGTTTGAGATGCAGGTGTCAAATTGTATAATCCTCTGACTTTTCTATATACACGTGCCTGTCTGCGAGGTCTGTACTTGAGCACACAGCAGTCATACAAGGCTTGAGCCATTCAGCTCTGCAGAAAGACAGCCTAACCTGCCCCTCTCAGCCTTTTCCAGTGGGGCTGGAAGGCTGGAATGTTTCCTGCTTTAGTTTGGGTTTTGAAAAGTTATATCCACCAAAAGAATTAGCCACATGCCAATTTCAGTGAATATCCCCAGCAAGCATGGGTGCTTCTTTGTTATGTTGCTGTTTGGGTACCATTTTAGCAATGGGAAGAAAAGAGGCCTTGGGGAATAGCTAGCTGGGGATGGTTTGACCTTAGAGAGAGGCAGGAAGATCTGCCACTACATTATTTTTTCATCTATTCGTAGGATCCAATGATCTCTCCTGGTGAAGTGGATAATAGCAGCAGGAGAGGTGACAACCTCTTTCAAGCATCTTTCATAGGAAGTCAATACATTTTTCCCACTTAAGTGAGCAGGAGTATGCCAGAAAGTCCTGAATACGAAGAAATCAAGACATTCCTGACAGCAATCTGAGTCAACCAAAATAACAAGCATACTTCTTTGCCCTTTTTATGAAGAACAGTAATTCATAATTTTGAAAACAGTAAGGCCCTCTGAGTTTTTGATGATAAGGATCTCTGCCTTATGCATATGTTTCTGAATGCCTCACTTGCCATTGGTTAGATTACATCTCCCAGGCTCTGTCCTACTCTTCTATTGATTCATGTGCGTCAGCACAGGTGAGATGTGCAGAGGTACTGCTGCAGGTAGTTAATTCTTAGATATTCTAGTTCAATAGAATATCTATGTCTATTATTATCTATTTATAATCTTCTTCTAGTAGCAGCTGGTGTAGAGTGTAACCCAGATTTAACACCAGGACCCCTAACTATCTATTGCCTTCCAAAATACTGGGAGAATGCCACACTTACTTAAAGGTGTACTCCTTTTGTTCTGGCCAGTCTGCAAAAGGGTAGCCATTTTTTGCGCCCAGTCTGCTGATAAATATGTGACCTGCAGCATCAATATGTTCCCAGCCCTGGGTCACACAGAAAGAGAAACTGTTGAATTTCGCTAAGTTCTGTGGTGGTTTTGTGATATAGGCAACTGCCAGTTGGTGCTATGTGCCTTTTTTATTATTCTCATCCAAACAATATGAAGGCAAACAGAAACTTGAGTATTTGGCTACTTCCTCTACACTACCCAACACCACTTACTATAATCTCTTACTGATTTATGAAGGTGGAAGACTATGTACATAATGCCAGAAAAATCTTCTTCCATCACAGCTGCGGTTCTGATGTGTGGTAATCTGTGGTAATCTGTTCTGTTCCACAGCTGTGTGGAAAGCCAGGTGGATTGAGAAGATACTATCTAGAGTGCATGGAACTCCACCTGAGGAAGGATGATGAGCTGACTGAGAGCTTACGGCTCGGGAGTGAGGGGAGGGCAGGGACAGGGGATTTCATTGCAGGGGTCTGCTACAGGTTGCCTGACCAGGGAGACAGAGCTATAGGGGCCTTCTCTGTGTGGATAGGAGCAGCTTCACATTCACAAGCCCTGGACCTCGTGAGAGACTTCAACCACCCCAACACCTGTTAGGGGGAGAATGCAGCAGAGCATAGTCAATCCAGGAGGTTCCTGGAATGCATTGATGGCAATTTCCTTCTCCAAGTGATAGAGGAGCCAAGGATGGGAGGCACTAAGCTGGACCTTATTCTCACCAGCAAGAAGCCCAAGGGCAGGCTGGGCTGCAGTGACCATGAAACAGTGGAGTTTGAGGTTCCTGGGGCAAGGAGGAGGGCAAGAAGCAAGACGACTCTGCTGGACTTCAGGAGAGCTGACTTTGGCCTCTTGAAGAACCTCCTTGGCAGAGTGCCATGGGACAGAGCCCTGAGGGGAAGACGAGCTGCATGATATTAAAGGATTGTCTCTTTCAGGCTCAAGAGCAATGCGTCTCTACAAAGAGAGAATTAGGCAGAAGGCCTGGAGGTCTTCGTGGATGAACAAATTTAAACACAAACAGGTAGATTACTGAGGATGAAAACAAGGAAAACTATCCTGGGAGGGATACAAAGAAATTGTCTGAACATCCTGGGAGATGGTTTGGAAAGCTAAACCACTGATAGATGTAAATCTGCCCAAGGATAACAAAAAAAGCTTCTTTAGCCATACGAGCAATAGAAGAAAGACTAGGAAAAATGTGGCTCCTTTCAGGAGGAATAAGGAAGACCTGGTTACCCAGGATATGGAGAAGGCTGAGGTACTCAGTGACATTTTTGCCACGGTCTTCACCAGCAAGTGCTCAGCCACACTGCCCAAGTTGCAGAAGGTGAGAGTAGGGTCTGGGAAAAAGAAGAACTGCCCTCTGCAGGAGAAGATCAGGCTCCAGAACATCTAAGGAATCTGAAGGTGAACAAGTCTATGGGATCTGATAAGATGCCTCTGAGGGTCCTGAGACAACTGGTCAGGGAAGTGGCTAAGCTACTGTCCATTATAGTTGAAGAGTCATGGCAGTTTGGTGAAGTTCCCACTGACTTTAAAAGGGAAAATATAGTCCTCATTTTAAAAAAGTGATGAGAGGAGGACACATGGAAAATAAGGAGGCGGCAGCCAAAATGTCCTGACAAATATAATGGCCTTCTATGAAAGGGTTACATCAGTGATGCAAGAAAGAAGGGCAACAGACATCATCTACCTGGCCTTGAGCTGAGCGCTGGACACTGTCCCATATTTCATCCTTTACTCTAAACTGGAAAAATGTGGAATTGTTGGGTGGAGGTGGACGACTTGGCGATTAGGAATTTGCTGTATGGTCATACTCAAAGAGTTGCAGTCAACTGGAAGGCTGCTGTAAATTCTCCATGGAACCTCTCTTCTCCAGGCTAAACAAGCACAACTCTCTCAGCCTGTCTTTATAGGAGAGGTGCTCCAGCCCTCTGATCAACTTAGTGGCCTCCTCTGAGCCCCTTCCAACAGGTTTTTGGCTTTCCTGTGTTGGGGACCTCTGAGTTGGACAGAGCACTCCAGATGGGGTCTCACCAGAGCAGAGCAGAGGAGCAGAATCCCCTCCCTCACGTTGCTGCCCACATTGCTTTGGATGCAGCCCAGGATACAATTGGCTTTCTGGTCTGTGAGTGCATGTGCCCAAATTGTATTGATGTTTTCCTCCATGAAAGGGCTAGTCTCCAGGGCTAGACTCCATCCATTCTCTGCCCAGCCTGGGCTTAAGATTGCCCTAATACAGATGCAGAACCCTGCACTTGGCCTTATTGAACCTCGCAAGGTTTCCATGGGCCAGCCTCTCCAAACTGCCAGGGTCCCTCTGGATGGCATCCTTTCCCTTGAGTGCACTGACTGCACCACTCAGCTTGGTGTCATCAGCAAACTTGCTGAGAATGCGCTCGATCCCACTGCCCGTGTCACCCACAGAGATGTTGAACAGCGTCAGTCCCAACACTGACCCCTGAGGACACCACTTGTCACTGCTCTCCTCCTGGATAATGAAGACAGGTTGAGATAGTAGAGATTATTCAACCTGGAGAAGAGAGGGCTCCAAAAAGACCTTATAGCATCCTTCCAAACCTAAAAAGGTCCTAGAAGGTGGCTGGAGGGGGATTTTTCACAAGAGCACGTAGTGATAAGGTGTCCTGGGTTGCAGTGTATTCTGTTACCATCTTCATGAGCTGTGAAACCAGGTGGGGAAGTGTTGCTTTGCCTCCTCCTTCCAGACTATCTTCTGTTAATGGGAGCATTTGTGCCTTGCCAAAGGACTCATAGATAACGGGCTCTGGACTACCTCCTGTTAATGGGCCCATCAGTGCCTCACCACCCCATTGTGAGATGCTCCGCCTGGGAGGGGGCACTGAACATTTCCCACCTGGATATAATCAGAGGTTTTTCAGGCACAAGGGAGCTTTTCTCCGCTGGACTTCCAGAGGACGAGAAGCTGCATCACTGGACCTTCAGGCGAAGACCAGACTCTTTTCCACGGGACCACTGTTTCACCAGAACTATCACACCCACCCTGCTCACCGGGAGCCACCAGC
>VZRR01006396.1:0-250163 GCA_013398015.1 Oreocharis arfaki | reverse complement strand
ATATAAATTAGTAAAGAACTGTTATTCCATTTCTCATATCCTTGCCTGAAAGCCCCTTAATTTCAAAATTATAATAATCTAGAGGGAAGGGGTTTGCATTTTCCATTCCAAAGAGGGCTTCTGCCTTCATTAGCAGATGCCTGTCTTTCAAACCAAGACATAAGGCAAAGGGGAATGGCCTAAGGCTGAAAGAGGGCTGTTTCAGATTTATATTAGGGAGAAATTCCTTACTGTGACGGTAGTGAGGCACTGCAACAGGTTATCCAGGGAGGTTGTGGACTCCCCAACACCGGAGGTGTCCCAGGCCAGGCTGGACAGGACTCTGAGCAACCTGGTGTAGTGGAAGGTGTGCCTGCCCATAGCAGGAAGGTTGGAACTAGATGATCTTTAAGGTCCCTTCCAACACAAACTATTCCGTGATTCTATGATTCTAAGGATTTGCTGTCCCAATCCTTTTCTAACTCAAATTGTATTTGTAAAGCAGTTAGAGAGTAATTTAACTGTGAAAGGGAGACCACACAAGCCCCACAACACTCTTACAAAAAAACTCAGATTCTTCATACAGGCAGACCTAGAGACATAGTTCAGATATGTCTGCCTTACTATCAAAACAAGCTTTTAGAGGCTAGAGAGTTGCTAAAGGACTTAATTAATTATCATTGAAAAGGACTATTGTGAATTTCACTTAACATTATTAAAAGAGCATTTCTTTCTAAAAGAAATGCTAAATGACAGGTACCTAACTTTTTTTTCTGGAAGAAGTATACCTGTTAGTCTAACTTTAACTGCAGACTGCCATAATGCAGTAACATGCATCTAAAAAGTATGTTGTTTGACCTAGATTGTATCTTGACAGTTCAAGATACAGAGTTCTCAATCCTTGCTTCACCATTCAGTAACCCATTTTCAAAAGATACTGCTTTGAGGCGATAAAGGACAGAAGAAATCCACAAACTGTTCCAGTGAAGATGTCCATAAAAGACAAGTTTCCTTTTATTGCTGGATCCATGCAAAATCCTTTAATACATAAAGTTTCTAAAAGACTAGAGGTGTTCACATAAGGAATAATCTGTACTTTGGAATAATTTATGTATACTCAAAACTGTAACACCCTTCCCACTATTATTAGTTTGCAGTCATTTTGCATACTTAAAAAAAAATTGTTAAATATGTAACACAAATTATATACCTGCTTCTAAAATTGATGGGTTCATCTGTACTATAAATTCAGATAAGAAAAGCGTGATGTGTATTCTGGGTGCAAAAATGTCTTTCCTTCCTGGAAACATGACTTGCATGCACACTGCTCAAGAGAGAAATCTTATGGTAGGATTTAAAAGAGAGTACACAGATCTGTGTGTATACTGATTTTTTTCGTATTTGGAAGCTGATCATGTTTAAAAATAGAAGCAGCCACAAAAATTCCACGTGTGGATCACTTTTTAGATGCATGGCTAGTAACAAAAAGCCTAATGATCTAACTGGATGCCATCTTACGGGAGTTTGTAGTATGAACTGATATTTAAAAGACACAGGCTATGCAGAAGGAGGTTTTTAAGAAGAGAAAAGCCCCAGACGTTTGCTGCCTGTGACATACAGGGGAAGTTATAAATAGAGACTAGGTAGAACAAACAAACGCAAATGAAGCTTATTTCCACTCAAAGATGCAAAATTTCATTGTTTCTGTCTCTAAAGGACTCTGCTAAAATGACTTCTTGACAAGGGTGTCCAAGAGGGTGTTGGATCTACAACCACTGAACTAAAGAAAATGCTGCATGCACAGTTCAGGTCTTTGCCTTGTCCCGGTCTTTTTGCCATAGCTACAAGACCCTTCTGAAGAGTCCACGAGCTTGTGTTCCATTCTGACCTGGTTCTGGCCAGCCTCAATTTCTCACTGGCAGCAAAGACGAACTTCGTGTTGTAACTTCTACTTTGACTTTCCCATAGGCAAGAATGGTGGAACCTGCTTCACCACCCCAGTTTACCAGTCAACTTCAGCTTTGTTTTATCTACCCAAATGCTTTTGATTTCACTGTAACAATGTTAGCACAATGCTTCTGTGCAGAGGTTGGTCTTAATGGCGACTGCAGGATTACCTGTCGAGTGTAGTGGTTTCCTTACGCAGCATAACTCTTCTGAAAATGAATTTACTAAATTAGGAGAAAAATTATTTGGAATGCCTTTCAGAAAAATGCAAAATGAGGAAGTTTGGTGAGAAGAACCATATTAACTGTAATTTCAACAACAGCATTTTTTTTTTGAATCTCATTGTCACTCTTTTATATTATGTCTTTAAATTTCTGCGTGATTCTTTCTCCTTTTATAGCACAGCCTTAGTATTAGTTAGGTAATGGGATTTATGATTTTGTTTACATCAGTTGCCATGGAGATCCACCATAAAAGATCAGTTGCTTGGCAACTGGGTATTGTGGAGTTGCAATGGAGGGAGGAATTTTTTTGTCTCTCTGAAGGGAGGGCTTAAGGAATAATGAAAACTTCTGCTCATACTTCTCATGAATGCTTTATTTTCAAGGTCAACCAAATGTTTTTTCAGTAAAGACTAATGTACTTTTCTTCAAAAGATGCACCGTAAAATGTTTCTCAAAGATTATCCCGTCTCAGAGTAAAGGACAACCAGCTTAAGAAGTTTTTATTCTCGTCATGCTCTTGCAATATAAGGGTTAGAGTAACTGTGGGGCAGCCATAATGAAGCAGGTCTCTTATTTCCTGGCTATTCTGCATTCATTAACAAATGAACTACTGTACATTCAAAGCTATCTCTGATCCCAAAAAATGTTGTAATTTTTCCTAACTGAATTAATGTTTAGATTTTTGTAACTGTAGATTTATATCTCATTTCATTATATCATCTTGTTAACAAACATTTAACTTGCAGTGTAATTTAAAACTGAGTCTCTGGGATCTTATTGTTCTAAGATATAGCCAAACTTAAAAGTATGCTAGAATAGAGTTTTGCAATATTGGCTTGTGGTTTAAAATGATTCATATAAGCTTGAATATATGTGGTATCACTATATACGGGATGTGGTATAGCTTTGTATGAGATGTGTACACTATATCCTTTTAATTATTAAATCAGCTTTGGGTGAGGTAATTGCTAGAAAATTAAGCTTGTGCTTATCTGAAACTCAGGTTTTGGGGCCTCAGAAATAATTATCTGTCTATCATCTTTGATGATATATCTATTTTTAAATTAACTTCTTTCTTGGAATCACCTTCAGCTTATTGTGAGATTGTAATATTTTCTCTTTAATATTACTCTTTCAGAACTAAATCAGTACTTTGGTTGTAGACTAGCTTAGTGTTTCTGAGGTTTGAATTCTGTTGAAGTACTATGGATAAATCTACACTACCTTTTTGTCACTGTGTGTTACAGAGATTAGTCTAACTGCTCGGTAAATGGTTGAAGTTTGACTCCTGCTCTCTTTGCTAAATATCTGAATCTTTTGAGTTGGGCAGGTTTGGTCCATACAATGTCCTCATGGGAGCAAAATCACCTGAGAGATGTGGAAGTGATGGACGACTGTAACATCATCTTGGCAGCAATTTCAGCTCTTGGCTAAATAATTACAATATACCGCCTCATGTAAAGTTATGAAAGAGAGGTGCTGCTATAGACAATTACTCAGAAGAGAGGAAGTTACATATGTGGCTGTGCATTTTACATGATTTGACAATTCTTTGAACTTTTCATCCATGGAACCCTCTATGAAGAGGATCTAAGGAGGAGGGGAAAGAAAATGGCACCCTGATATATGTTGTGTTCCTTTTAATCAATATCGAATTATGCACAAATATTGCTAATATCAAGGACATTAGAAAAAGCTGGAGCTTAGAACAATTGCCAAAATATTGCTAATACTCTAGTCCCATGTAAACCTTACATTAAATACCTCAATGTCTTTTACCCAGCATGGAAGTCTTACGCCATTACAAATCTACTTTGTCCTGGACATTATTATTGAAAATAAGCAAAGCCCTGTCACTATGACCAGGAGTGTGATTAAATTTCATTATTTTTCTGGAACAGAAAGACTGATGCAAACACCGTGTACATCTATCAGATCAAGTAGCAGTAGATTCCGATTTATGATGCAGGTAGACAACCGTTCCGTGGGGACTGTAAGCCCCTGGATCTCCATGAGAAGCCTTTAGAAGGCAGACTACGCTTTTAAAAATCTGTATTTCGAAAAGGAAGGAGCAGATGTACGTAATTCTGCAGTGTCATCTTGTAATGAACCAGGGTGTTCTGAATCTAAGGATAAGAAAACCAGGGAACAGTCTACTGTAGCAGATTGCAAAGAGCAGCAGAAGAGCAATTTAGATTAATTCTGAGTCTTTAAAACTGAGTATTTCTGTGGCTGCAAGACAGGTCTGAGTCAGGGGATCATGGCTCCACAGGACAGGGGCAACTCCTTCTTAAGTCCCACTCAACGAATTTCACCCTTCACGCCTTTCTCATCCTAGCAGCCACCACTCCTGTCTCATGGCCTTCCCTCAGATCACCTTATCCCTGCATCAGCCTTTGGCATAAGGACATATATCTTATGTTTCAGTCTTGGTTTCAACAGCGTATTTTGCCTGCACAACTGCATATCTAGCCAAGATGCACTTGGAGCATCTTTGGTTAGATGCACAGTTAGTGGCTGTGGAGTGATTCCAGATTGCAGAGCATCAGTTATTCCTGTGGTGTAAGATACTGTGAGGGGGCTTGCTATTTGCCACTAATGAGACTATTCCTACTGGGGTTTTGTGATGAAGCAAGGGCCAGACTTTTGCTGGAGGCTTGTGGCATTTCTTCAGCATTCAGTGTTCCTTGTAGTTTCTAGAAAGATGCCTTCTGTGTGCTGGATTCTGGATAGTCTTCCTATCTGGTGTTCATAAGCCAAGTATTTCTTTTTTAGATTGAAGAAAAAGAATGATTGAGCAATTTTTTTTTCCTGTAGCCCCTTATTTTATCAGGGTCATTGCAGATAATAAATTTTGGCTACATTTTTAAAGAATAAGAATATTAAGAGGGGAAAACCTGCTTCTTATCAAAAAATGTCTTGCTTCCAGAATTATGGAAGATTCAAGTCTGTCACTTGCTAAAGCCTTCTTCAACAAAAGAAGATAAAAACAAATGTTGAAATTACTCTACACTTTTTAAAGGCAAAAAAATACTTTTGTATGCTTTGTCAAACCCCTGTTATGATGTTTTATTGATGTTTACAAAAGTTGAAGTAGTAAATATACATATTTCAATTCCTCTTATCTCTCATCTCTATAAATTAAATATAATTTCTATTATTTCCATTAAGTCTTTATTACGCAGCTTTTTCATCCTCTCCTCTTGGTGGTCTCCATCAGCCTTTCACTCAGAGCGCAACTGCTGTAACAGTAGGTGATTAACACCCTGCTATGGTCATCTTCATAGCATCTTTCCTCTTTCATTACTTTTTTTTTGCACCACACAAAACCCTAGTATGCCTAGTAATCTTAAACTACCTACTTTATTAAAAACTAGCTCACTAGTCTATGATGACTAACCAAAGCACTTACAAGGCAGGTCTATTTTGAGAAAGCTGTTCTCTAAAAAGTAGCCATTGTCAGACATTTCAGTGATATTGGATGATTCTACTCTTGCCCGAATGTAGAAATCCACATCAGCTTTTCTGTGTTCAGAATTGTGGAGTTCTGTTTCCCAATAACTTCTTATATATCATTTGGCTTTCGTGATTCTTCAAAACGAGCAAAATGTGGCTGTGTGAAATTAGGCAGTTTTCTGAAATTAGGAAAGTAAAAATTTCTGAATTTCACAGATCTACTTATCTAGTAAGTGCTTCAGGAAATACATATTTTCTTTTTTGAGGAAACCTTTCCCTCTTTCATTTTACTACAATTAGCCACTGTGGCAACAACAGTGCTAAATCATTTTTTTTTGGTCACACATTAGCCAAGCCAGCTATCTTACTCTGAATTTCAGTCGGCAGAGGAACCCAGGTTCTGCAGGTAGAATTTTTTTTTACCAATGATTACTTTCAAAGGCAAAGAGAGGGGAGCTGAGGAATAGATTTAAACTGGTCTGAAGACAGAATCTACTAATACAATCCTAGCTTAAAATGTATATTGATATAGATCCAACATGAACATTAGTCACTAATCACCTATGAAGAAAGATATCCTCTCTGAGAATTAAATGCTGTCTGGCCTTTTTCATCATTACTTAAAGAACACATTTTCTGCTTCCCTTAAATATATTCTTTTGTATATATGCACACACAGGCAAATATGTATATATGATGTCCCCCTTTGAATTAAATAGAGTAAATATTGCAAGACAGATTTCAGAGCAACAGAGAACTTTTTCTTCTTTTCTTTTTCTTTTCCTTTTCTTTTCCTTTTCTTTTCCTTTTCTTTTCCTTTTCTTTTCTCTCACAGAAAGGACAGCTACAGTATATCCTTTTGTGTTTACCATGCTTCAGAAACAAATTGACCCAAGGGATGGTTTAGTGTATCGTAAATCAGATATTTATAAGTCAATATACTAGAGAGGACAAACTGCAGGGGCCCTTCTTCCTCTAGGGCTTTGACTAAAACCCCTTTTCCAATACCCACAGATGCCTTTCTCAGTTTAATCGTCAGGCTTCCTTTGTAACTTCCTGTTGTTCTGTTCTTCCGAGTGTAGCTGAAAAAGTTTACTTGGTTGCTTTTTTCTTTTTCAGTCCTATGAGGTACAATTTCCTTATCAAACACCAAAAAGGGAGATTTGCAGCCATTTTAGAATTTGATAAACTTAGGATCATAGAATGGCTTGGGTTGGAAGGACCTTAAAGATCCTCTTGTTGCAACCCCACTGGTGTGGGCAGGGACACCTCCCACTAGAGCAGGTTTCTCAGAGCTCCACACAACCTGGCTTTGAACACTCCCAGGGATGGGGCACCCACAGCTTCTCTGGTAAACCTGTCCCACTGCCTCAGCACTCCCACAGAAGAGAATTTATTCCTAGTATCTAATCTAAGTCTACTCTCGATTTGAATCCGTTGCCCCTTGTCCTGTCACTGCACACCCTTGTAAACAGTCCCTCTTCGTCTTTCTTGAAGGCTCCCTTTAGGTACTGGAAAGCTGTGATTAGGTCACCTCAAGGCCTTCTCTTCTCCAGGCTGAACAAAGCCAGTTCTCACAGCCTTTCCTCACAAGGAAAGGTGCTCCATCCCTCTAATTTTAGTGACCCTCCTCTGGATTCACTCCCACAGGTCCATGTCCTTCCTGTGCTAGGACCCCAGAGCTGGATGCAGAGTTCCAGGTGGAGTCTCACCAGAGCAGAGCAGAGGGGCAGAATCCCTTCCTTCTCCTTGCTGCCCACACTGCTTTGGATGCAGCCCAGGACATATTTGGCTTTCTGGGCTGGGAGTGCACATGGCTGGGTCATGTCCAACCATCCACCAGCACCCCCAAGTCCTCCCCAGGGCTGCTCTTCATCGGTTCATTCCCCAGCCAGTGTTGGCACTGGGGGTTAACTCCACCCCTGTGCAGTACCTTGCTCTTGGTCTTCTTAAAACTCTTGAGGTTCCCATGGGTCCACCTCTCCAACTTGTTCAGGTGCCTCTGGATGCAATCCCATCCTTCAGGTGCATCAGTAGCACTGCTCAGCTTGGTGTCACCTGCAAATGTGCTGAGGGTGCACTCGATCCCTTTGTCTATGTCATTAATGAAGATATTAAATGCCACTGGTCTCCCTACAGACCCCTGGGGGACACCAATTGTCACTGATGCCCAATGGGACTCTGAGCTGTTCACCTCTACTCTCCGGATGTGACCATCCACCCAGTTCTTTATCCACCTAAGAGTCCACCCATCAAATCCATCTCTCTTTAATTTACAGAGAATGATGTTGTGGGAAACCATGTCAAAAGTTTACAGGAGTCCAGATAGATGATATCTGTAATCCTTCCCTTGTCCTCTGAGTGAGTCACTCCATTTCTGGTGGCTGCTCCTGTCTCAGGGAGGCCAGAGTTTGATTCCATCAGTCTATCTCCCTTTCTGATTCTCTCGTACTGCTTAACCGTTCTTCATCACCCCACAGCACAGAAAAGAAAAAAGAAAGGCAGAAAGACCTCATTCCCCTGTCAGATAATAAATTCAGTTATGACTGCAGTCCTAATGGCCTGGAGATGGATTTTCTTTTGTCTGTTCTGTTCTCTAGAAAGTTTAACTTTTTCTCAATGTCAAAACCTAAATACCAGTGTGTCAGTACTGTGACAGAGTAAATTCCTATCCATCCCTTATTCTTTGTCCCCTCCTGTGAGTCCTCTTTCCAGAGAGCTGCCTTTGATGAGGGGCTCTGACTAAGTCTCATCAGCATGGGTATGCTATCAACAAAAGAATGCTGGCTCACTTCCTTTCTTCATGCCTAATTAGCCAGAGAAGAAATTTTCAAAGATACCCAATAGGAGTTGGTTTCATGCGAATTCTGAGAAAAGTTTTGTTATTTGCTTTTTTTTGGTGAAGAAATACACAGTTTCAAAGAGATTTTCTGCCCCTCCCCTTTTTCTTCAAAAGAGTATATGACAAAAATTAAAAACTTGAAAACACTGTGAAATGTGTTAGCCCCAGAAGCAACTCCTTTAGGCTTTCTACCTTAAAATTTTATGAACAAATTTTAATATAGTGGGAGCCTTCCCCCCGGTCTCCATTTATTCTACTTTTGTACTGAGTTGCACTGTAGTTATTTTTTAAATAGCTACAATTTTGAACAAATCACACTTTTTGAAAGCAGTCTGTCAAACAGTCAAGAAAGGTCTCGAAATGTTACATATGATGTGAATTTGACCTGTAGATTTTCCTTGTAATGCTTTCTTCAGGGAAAATGGTCCCTGTACCACTAAGCTGGCTGTACCTTCTCATCTGGTTTCCAGCAGCTGGCATTCCTGGTGTTGTCTCTTGGCCAGTATACATAAACAGCTCGGAACTGCCCACCCACATTTGCTGTGAACACTGGTCTCAGACATTCACTGGGATTCAGATGGATTTTCTTAGCAGCTTTTTCTTAACCTTTGCTAAAAATAAGTGTGATCTGCATAATCACAATCGAATGCCCTGCTATCAATTAATCTGGAAGCTGCAGTTAAATACAGAGTGGTATGTGTGCCATCTGCCTGCGCGTCATGGGGCCAGATTTTCACATGTGTGGTGCTGACGGTTGGGGTCAGATGACGTAAAAAATGTGGTTCCAAACTTGGATATTCTCCTGAAAATCTAGGTTTGTCTTTCAATGTGTGTTTGTATACGTGCACCACAGCATTGCCAACAGCTACTGTACATGCTACAATCCGTCGGAGCTTTTTTTCTGAATTCAAGCTTATGTTTACATCCCAATCACTCCTTTAAAATCCCTCATGGGTTTAAAACCCCTGTTTCTTACCCTTCCCCTTCTAGCTAAAACAGAACTTTAACAATAATTATGCCCTTCAAAAACTTTCAAAAGCACAGCTTTATCCTCTGGTCTCTGTAACTGTAGATAACAACAGAGCCACTATAAATGACATTCATTTACTGTTTCTGGCATGCATCACAGACACATGTGGAATACACTTCTAGAAGCTCTGCAAGTAATTCTTGCCACGGGAATAAACTGGACCCTAATTTTTTTCCTTTCTAATCTGTAAAGTGGAAAGCATAAAAATTACTATATAATACCACCATATCACATAAAATGTTTGAATTTTGCAGTTGTAGTGCAGTTTCCACTAAGGTCGAAAATGCACAGTAACTTCTAATGCAATTTTGCGTGTTCCAGTAAATCTATGACTTGGAAACTTCTTACGCTTTCTCTGAAGATGATTTTTTTCTTTCCTTGTAAAAACTAAAATTCCCTAGGAAATACTTTTTTTTAAATTTTAAATTAAGGTATGAAAATGAAAGTTGTTGCTATTACAATGGCATGTCTCAACTTTTTGAAACAAAATGAGACAAAAGCAGTTGAAAACAAGCAGTACTAGCTTACTTTAGTAAAAATCAGTCTACAACGGCATGCTTTGTGTGTATCATCACCTTTCTGAGCACATTACAAAATAAGGTGAATTTTGTAGACAGTGTACAACCAGTTTCAAAGAAATGCTCCATAACCTTGCAGGATAGAATCACTTGTGCCTGGGGAAGATATGACTAAGCAGGCAGGAGCACAGATCAGATGGAACATCCATAGGACATGGACAAGAAATGGTGGTGATGTCAACTAATAATGACAAGCAGCATTAATGTGCACAAATATCTCTAGAATTTCTCTTCATTTTTTTAAAGATTGTTTGACAACTTCTTCTAGAAAGCTGATTCTTCGTAGACAGACCTCACCAAATTTTTCGCTGAAGAGAATGGCTTTCAATCTGCACTGAAATATGGGAATGTGATGAGAAGGCAGAATGGAATAAACCAGTAAGAAATATGTCAAAAGTCTGACAAGAGTATTCTGATTTTTTTCTTTTGATAGAAACTTGAAAGTCCATTTGAAAAAGACTTTGAGAACTAAACAAGAAAACAGAAGAAAACTATCAAAATTAATAAGGACTATTTTGATAGCCTTCTAAAGTAATACTACAAGACTGAAATTATTTATTTAAATCCTGGTTTTATAAGAAATTTCTAAATATAGCACATTGATTTGAGTTTAAATGAAAACAAATTTTGAAATAGCATTATTACCAGTTCCCACACAGCTCCTCTTTGAAGTCTTTGGCTGTGAAGTCAATTAATAACAAAGATAAATGCCAGATGGGTTTTTTGCATTGTGGATGTTATGTGAGCTGAAATTGTTCTTTTTCTTTCCCTTTCTATTTTGTTTCATTTGTGTAAAAATAGGAGATTAAATTCAAGAAGAGCAATTGTTGTTACGTCTATAAGTGAAAAAAAAGTTTGTAAAGATTCAAGAGTCTATCCTAGATTTCCTCCTGTGCTATGGTGTCTGACCTTCAGCGGAGTTTAACACTGAAGATGGACAGACACAGAGACACTTTGTATGAGATACTGAGTGACCAAATCCATCCCCATGGAACCTTTGAGCAGTCACAGGCCTTCCAGAGACCCCAGAAGTTCTACTTTGATCTTGCATCCAGTGACACCGAAGCTGGACTCCTAGTCTTGGCCCTCAGCCTTTCCAGGAATTCTTCTGTCTGAACAATAACCTATTTAGGCTGTGAAAACCTTTCTGTCCTTGTCAGATGGATACTGAAACAAAGTAATTGCTCACTTAGAAATGTTCAGGAGATTCATCAGAAGACTGCTAAATCTCTATCGTAATTCTATTCTTTCTGACATAGCAGCAAATTGGGATCAGCTGGGATTAACTACTTACGACACTGTTGATTGCTCTATAGCCATGTTCTTTTTAGACAGCTTGATAGTCTGACAAAAAACTACGCTTTGTGAGAATGGTGGTTTGTCCTACAGACACCTTTCCTCTTGAGGAAGGCTGAGTTGGGGCTTTTGATTTGCCATATTCTCTAAAACATTACCTCCTACTTCAGCTCTCTGAATTAGTTTCTGTACCACTACAGGAATGTGAGCTGTATGATTCCAGATAAGGTTAATCACAGGCTTGATCTTATTTGCTCAAATTTTAAGGATTCACTGAGAACTTATATCTTCTTTTGGCCTGTCTTTTTCATTTAGTTTCCTGGGTAGCATTCATTCCGCTCTTAAGACACTGTAAACTTGTATTTTAGATCATTGTATTAGCAGTGTAAATTTTACATTTGATTTTTTCTTTCACTTAGTATATCTAGCAAGGTTTCTAGTATAACTTCATGCCTAATTTTTCCTCTGGCTTGGAAAGGTCATAACTTTTGAGGGCAAGGAACTGTATCTTTGGAGAACCTTGCAGAATTTCCTCCAAACTCTTTCCAGACTTCTTGTCTGTGACTACCTAATTTTCAGGTATTTAGACTGAACAAACTGTTTACCTTAAAATAAAGACTGCAATTCCTCGGATTCAAAAGGGGAGAAATGACGCTGTTTCCCTTTGCTTTCCTGAGCTGTAACTCAAGTACGGTTTTAACTTTCAGTTTCTGAACTACTCTGTTGATTATTCACATTTAGAGTTCCGTGAGATTGTAATATCCATGTTCAAATTATTTGCTGAATGTTCTAATTAGAAACAGTTTTAGGGATGCTTTTAAGAATATTTCCTCCTTCCAGAGGGTTACTGTGATACTCACAAGGAATAGATCTTGCAAAAGCAAGAAGCTGAATTTGGCTAAAAAGGCAACTTCAAATGCAAATAGTTTTCAAAGAACAGAACCTCCCTGCTGACAAAAGCAGTTTGGAATGAAGAATGCTTTGCTGTAAACTTGTCTAGAATAGTTTTGATGAAGGCTACCGCTGCTGGGTTTGCACATTCACAGCATCACAGAATCATTCAGGTTATAAGAGGCCCCTGGAGGTCATCCAGTCCAGCTTGCCCAAAGCAAGTTCCGCAGGACTTTACCCAGATTTTTTTTCCTGGTTTTCTTTTGCACTGATAAAGTAGTTACAGAATCTCTCCTTGTCACTTCTTTCCACCTGCAACCGTACAAGCATACTCTGAGCTGTGGCTCATAATCAGGTATAGCACCAACCCTGAATGCTCCAGGCAATGCTCCTATACTGGTTTCCTTTTTGCAGCTCATCCTCATACAGAGTTTTCAATCCTGAGAATAAGGAGCAAGTGTTTAGAAAACAGCCGTGTAGTTCTACAGAACTGAAAGGAATGGTTGAATACAAAACCGTGCAACTCCTACTTTAGGTTTTTATTCTCTCCCCTTCATCTGTATTACCTACACACGCAACCACACGCAACCACACACAACCTACCACTCACACAACTAACTTACATTAGTCCAAAAGAGTAACTTTAAGACTCCCATTCATACATGCTCATGGAGATGAACATTTAAATTTGGAA
Source organism: Oreocharis arfaki (assembly GCA_013398015.1). Taxonomy (NCBI): domain Eukaryota; kingdom Metazoa; phylum Chordata; class Aves; order Passeriformes; family Paramythiidae; genus Oreocharis; species Oreocharis arfaki. Next base: position 237,226 of record VZRR01006396.1, on the reverse strand, counting down.
TTATAAGTATTCTTGTCAGAAAGATTGTTGCATGCTCAAGTAATCTGGGACCAGGAGAACTAGCTGAAAAAAGAGAATAACAAACATAACACAGTCCTTAGTGTGTGATTTATTACTGAATAGCTAGAAAACTCAACTAATCACAGTTAATAGATATTTTGTAAAATATTTTAATACCTTGAAAAAAATTTTTAAAAAGTTAGAAAATAGAAGGCAGCTATCATTGGTTTTGGCGCAGCTATTAAGCAAAAAGACTTTCATTTAAATTATGAGTGGAAAGATAATTGTGACTATTCATACATGGTGCAATAAGGACATCAGTTTAACACCATTCAGGAAGATTGCTCTATGGGATATTATTTACTTTGACATAATGTAAAAAAATTTTATTATGATAACCTAAGCTATACACACAATTAATGATGCTTTTTATCTGCTGATATACTGTAGTGCCTGTCATTTTTTTACACAGCATAGCAATAACATAGGAACTCTTAGGTTCACTAAGTAATGCATGTCTTTTGCAGGACAGAAAATGCATCAGTATGGGATTTTGTGTTCACAACACTTTTCTTTGAACATGTTAAACCTTCTCTGTTTCTGATTTCCTGGTTGAAAACTCATTACACAAACAACAGTTCTAACTGATGATAGTAATCTCAAATTATTCATTACCACCTATTGGCCAGGTTTTCATGAACTGTTGGTATTCCTTTGCCTGGTTTTGCCCAGAGTAGACTAAGCTTGTGTGCTGGTTTGGGCTGGGGTAGAGTTAACCTTCTCAGTGGCTGGTATGGGGGTGTGTTTTGGATTTGTGCTGAACACAGGGGTGGTGATACAGAGATGTTTTTGTTTTTGCTGGGCAGCTCTTGCACAGAGCCAAGGCCTTTTCTGCTTTTTGTACTGCCAGGCTGGTGAGGAAGTTGAGGTGCCAGGGAGGCTGGGAGGAGACACAGCCAGGACAGGTGACCCCAGCTGACCAAAGGGATATTCCGGACCATGTGGCATCATGCTCAGGATATAAAGTGGGGAATAAAGAAGGAAGGGGGAACATTTGGAGTGATGGCGTTTGTCTTCCCAAGTCACCATTACACATGCTGAGGCCCCGCTGTCCTGGAGATGGCTGAATACCTGCCTGCCCTTGGGAAGAACTGAATTAATTCCTTGTTTTGCTTTGCTTGTGTATGTGTGGCTTTTACTTTCCCTATTAAAGTGTCTTTATCTCAGCCTATGAGTTCTCTGACTTTTACCCTTTCGATTCTCTCCCTGATCCTGATGGTGGGGAAATGAGTGAGTGGTGCTGGCGGCTTGGTTGCAGACATTTGCCAGGTTTGGTAAATTCTGGCAAAACGTGTTAGGAAAAAAAGAAGGAAAAAGATGGAGGGGAAGTCATCTTTAACTTGCACGACTAGATCTGGTAGAGACTATCTGTTGGCTTAATCCAGGATAACTTCTAGACATATATGTCATTATCTTTAAAACAGACAATCTTGGAAGTAATAAACGGCATTTAGTACCCTTCAAAGAGAGTAGAAATAAAAAACAGAGGCACTTATCTGCACATGGAGGTAATTATGATTTTGTCCTTCTTCTTTTGGGTTGGAAATCAGTCAAAGAAACCGAAAAATTAGTACCTCTGGAAATTTAAATCAGAGTACCAGAAATAGGTAGACTTGCAATAGTTAGTTACTTGTGATTCACATGAAAATACATGCAAAAATATACAATAAACAATTGGTCTTCTTCGCTTTTGCCTCACCATTTCCAGGAAAATTTGATGGCTCTTTTTCTCTTACAATGCTTTCTGTATTGTTTCACTAAGATTCATTAAGTCTGTATTTGCTAAGATACCCATGAATGGCTGATGTCTATCCCTACCTAAGCCGGTAGCTAACTGTGACCCAGTGAGTGCAGAAACCAAAATTAACTTAATGTAAAACTGATGTGCTTTTGCATGTTCTTTTCTCCTCTCTACTCTTGCCAATGCAAAACAGGGTTAATTGCCATTGTTTTTTAAAAAAATCATGTTGCTTTAAGGATTTTATTGTAAGGGAGCCTTTCTTCTGAGATCTGAAGCTTTGTTGCAGTTGAAACTAACTTATTTTCCTTAATAAAATAAGAACCAGACTGCCGAACACTTATTTATGAGTTCTGAAGGAAGGAGTATATTGTGAGTTAAATTAAGAGAGGAAATCAGTGGACAGATGTCACTGGTATTACCAAATAAATTCTTACCTGCTCCGGGAATTACATTATAGTTATACTGCATTTTAATATATGTGTATGGTTTCAGTATGCTAGGAAAGAGTACACCCATCATGTAGGGTCTCTTGATAAATCCTGAAAGACAAATTAAATTAAAGGGCATTACCAGACGACACTGCCAGATTCATTGAGTGTGGAAAAGATTCAAGAATCTTCATAAAGTTTATCACATCCACAGTCCCCTCCAACCGTTTCAAGTCTTGCCTCTCTTTTCACAGACATGAAGAAATTTCGACATGAGGCAGCAATTTCTAAATAAAATGGATGGGGTCATCTGGAGTAACTAGTAACGGACACAGCCTTACTTGTCCTGATGAGAATTTTTCTTTTGATTCCAGCAGAACTAATTCTTTTCACCAAAAATGGTTAATCTGATTGATAAGTAGAAGGACTATTCAAAAGAATGATTGATATGATTAGCCATTTCAAATCAGTACAAAACGACATGCGTCATTCATTCTCCAGAAGAAGTCCTGCTGAACATACCCATTTCACTGTGAGTTTAGTTAGAGGTTTTGCCCCTTCTGAAGCAGTCACTTGAAGATCAAGCCATGTACTTCCATTATTTACTGCCCACTTTAGAGACTTCAGTGGGAGCTCTGAAACTGCAGTGAACGCAGACTCTAATCTTAAAATACACGGCAGCCATTATTTGAATTACATTTCTTTTTAAGTTCATTATTTCTTGCTCAAGTTACATGCTGTGTGTGTCTCAGTCCTTGGATTTGCTGTGTCCTCTGAAGAAAGGCTGACTCTTACTTCCAGTACAAGAAGGTCACGCATTTCAATCAGTCTGCAGTTGTGAACAGAACTTGTGGCTTGGTGACATTTACCCTTTTTGGTTATAACTGCAGCCCTTGAATGGTGTGCTAGTGTGGAATACTACTCTTCTTTTCATGGTAATGCATAACCACATACCTTTAGTCTGAGATAATTTCCTCTAATCTCTAAAATAAAACATTTGTGAAGAGCCATTGATTAAAGCTCAAAAACTGAATTTTCAGGCTCTTTTGTTTCAAAGCAACTGATTTCTCTTCTTCTGGTAACAGAAGGGAAGTCCTGGCTCCTTAAACATCATAAATGTAATCAAGATGTCACCCTACTGCTTGTGGTAACCAAAAGAAAATGCAGTAGAGGCAGCTCTGCACTCCGGATTAGTGGGGTTCATTTAGTCTCAAAGGCCATTTGTACAAATCCCAACTGAAGCGTAAGACATCTAGGAAATGTATTTGCAGTGACTCTAGGATCCTTGTTTTCTCACTGACTTCTTGTGAAAACCCTAAATGAATCACAGTCTGGAGTCTGACTTGAAGCTGAGAAAATACTCTTTTTTGTAAAGGGAGAGTTAATTACTCACTCAGTTTGAAGGCTAACATGAGAAAACCAGTCTTTCATTAATTACTAGGTAATCGTATGTTTGGGAGCACAGCAACGCTGAATTTTTGTGTGCTCAGGAGAATTTTATATGAGGAGAGAAAAATGCTCAGCTTCAGGTTGGAGCTTTGCTTGAGGTCGGTATCTGTGACAAGTGACCCCACAGGAGAACCAGATTAACCAGGTCCAGAGAAGACAACGCCTTGCTGAAGGACAAACATCTCACACTACTCTTGAAGAAGCAAGACCTGTTGCAGCTGATTTCACCTTGTCAATGACACGACCAAGCTCAAGCTCAGGAAGTTTAGCTGGGAAGTCTGCTGCTGGGTCTTGTCCTGGCCACCACCATAGGGCTGCTCCTGGCAATTAGCCTGTGTGAAACGCCATCCAGGTAGGTTTGACTGGCTGGGCTTAGACGTGGGTGACATCAACAGGAGCTTTACCGCTAACGTGAGCGCCACAGTAATTGTCAGAGCAGTCCACACAGATTGTGAGCCATGGTAATGGGAACTCCACCTCCATCTTACCGGCCCGGCTAGCATACAGGCATACAGGGTATAAAGATCTGTGCTAGCTCAAAATGCTCTTCCTGACCTGCCAAAGGATGTACAAAATGCAAGGTACAACAGCTAAAGATTGAAAGTGTTGGAGTCCATGAATGCTGGCAGCTTTTTCAGAGCCCTGTCTTAAGAGTGCAGAAGCAGGCAATTCCAAAGTGTTGGAAGTCAAGCAGCTGGGTCATGAGGCTGGCGTGCTCAAGCAGGGATCTTCTAGAACTTAGGAGGAAAATAAAAGTGTATGGACACTGGACACTAGGACAGGCAACGTGGGAGGACTACTGAGATGTTGTTTGCCATGGCTGGAAGAAAATTCATGTAGCCAAAAATCAGTTGGAGTCCCAGCTGCCTGGCACTGTGAAGGACAACGAAGATAGCTTTTTAATATATGCTAACAGTGAGAGAAGCAGGGAAAACACTGATCCATTACCTGATGAGGCTGGTCACCTCACAAATAGGGATGTGGACAAAGCAGGGAGGTTTAATGCCTTCTTTGCCTCTGTCTTCAACAGCAATAATGGTCCCCGGGCCCCAGAGCCTGGAGAGCTGGAAGATGATGACTGGAGGAACTGTAAACTCCCAGTTAACTCCGAACATTTTTGTGACCTGCTGATCCAGCTGGATGCACCTAAGTCTACAGAGCCCAATGGGACTCGGATCCTGGGGTACTGAAATATCTGGCTGATGTCACCACATCTCTCCACTACTTTTCAGCAGTCTGAAAGGCCTCCGTTGACTAAAGCTGGCAAATATAAGGTAGCTGTGAAGGTAGTGTGGCACTGGAACATGCTGCCCAGAGAAGTGGTGGATGCCCCATCTCTGGAAGTGTTTAAGGCAAGGGTGCATGGGGCTTTGAGCAGCCTGCCTGAGTGGAATATGCCCCTGTCCCTGTCAGGTCTTTAGGGTCCTTTCAACCCAAACCATTCTACAATTCTATGATTCTATAAAGCATCCCAATTTTCAAGAAGGAAGTATAAGTGTGAGAAGGAAGAATCTGGTAAATACAGTCCCGTCAGTTTCACTTTATTGCCTGGCAAAATTACGGATAAGGTTTTTCTGGGATTTATAGACACACATTTGAGAGACAATGCAGTCTTCAGCGGTCATAGCCGGCACAGGCTCACAAAGGGAAAGTCTTGCTTAACCACCTCTTTGTGACTAGGCCACCCATCTAGCTGGCCAAAGAAGCCGGTAGATGTGGTGGTTTGGGATTTTAGCAAAGCTTTTGACACTGTCTCACACAGCACATAAACTAGACAAGTCCATAATGGGATGGGTGACCAATTGGTGAATGGGTCTGGTCCAAAGCGTTACGGTGAAGGACGTTTCAACAGGCTTGTGGCCAAGTGGAGCTCCCCAGAGCTCAATTTTAGAGTGAGTGCTCCTCAGCGGTTTTGTAAATGATCTGGACAGAGGAGTTGAACATACATTAAGTAAGATTGCCAGTGATACTAAATTAGGAGGAGCTGTGGACTCCTTTGAGGGTGGAGAGAAAACTGGATAGGAAAAAGATATGTGCAATCACTAACTGTAATTTAACAAGTGTTGGATTCTTCATCTAGGGTGGGGGAATCCTCATCGTATTTACAAACTGGGGGATCAGAAGCTAGAGGGCAGCCCCAGGGAAGGAGAAACTGGTTCTTGGATTAATGGCAAGTTGAACATGAGTCAGCAGTGCCCTGGCAGCCAGGAGGGCCAACCCTGTCCTGGGGCACATCAGGCACAGCATCGCCAGCCGGGCAAGGGAGAGGATTGTCCTGCTCTGCTCTGCTCTGCACTGGGGCGGCCTCACCTCGAGTGCTGGGGGCAGCTGTGAGTGTCACAACATAAGGAAATAAAACTATGTGCAGAGGAGGATGACTGAGATGCTGCAAAGATCTAGAGGCAACACTCATGAGGAGCAGCCTAGGTCACTTGGATTGTTCAACTTGGAGAAGAAAAGGCTGAGGGGTGATCCCATTTGCAGTCTACATCTTCCTCAGAGGGGCAGTGGAGTAAGAGGTGATGATTTCCTCTCTCTAGCCACCAGCAATAAGACATGAGAAAATAGAACAAAGCTGGATCAGGGGAAGTTTAGACTGGGCGTTAGGGAAAGATTCTTCACCAGAAGAAGAGGCAGCAACAGGCTCCCCAGGGAAGAGGCCATGGCACCAAGCCTATGAGAGTTCAAGGAGAGTCTGGACAAAGTTCTGGGTCATACTATTTACTGTTAGGTAGTGGTGTGAGGAACTGGGTGTTTGACTTGAGGATACTTATGGGTTCCTTACAGCTTGAGATATGGTATGATTCTCATTCAGCTAGTATTTTCAAAGAAATATAGAACAGCTATAGAAACAGTTACAGAAAACCATGACAACTGTCATGGTCCATTTGTATCTCTCAAATTTATGGGACAAGGTATTCCATAAACTAAATTTTTTTCTAGGAAAGAAACACACAGATATGTTAAATAGGGACTCTATCCTCTTTGTAGACTAGTCTGATATGTTAATTCACTAATTCATTTTTTCATTAATGAAATTTCCAACTCGTAAGTTCTCTAATTCATAACTTGAAATTGGCAACTTAGGTGCCTATGAATAAAATAGTTACCCAACCAAGTAAGGGTGGCAGAGCTTATCCTTTCTCACCTATCAGGGTTTGGGCACTCCCTGTGTCACACAGGAAACCACAAAAGCCTGGGTAGTCTGACTGCTGTTGGATGCACTTGAAAATCTTTTTGGTTAAGCTGAGGTATTTATGCATTCCAGATCAGAAGGCTTGTCTACAACTTCCCTAAGTTAGTGGATTCAGAAGAAACTGACAATCAATACACACCCACAAAGCTCTCAAAGATGTCATGCTTTGCAGCCTTTATTTTGCTGCAGGATCTCAGATGCAAAGGCAGAAGAAAAACCACAGAAGCACATGATGAAATTCAGAGATCATGATTTTCTTCTAAATTACGTAAGTATACAACCCTCACCACTTTGCAAAAAGTCTTCTGATGACACCACGACCTGGGTGACTCTGAAGGCAGTTCCTCTTCTCTACTCTAGATCCCCCAAATTTTGTCATGTCAGAGGTAAGACAAGGGTAGTCTCAAGGCAAATATGCATACACGCTCCTTCACTGTGCACTGCTAGGCTGAGAAACAGCGCTATAGCATCACCCAGTAAGTCAGCTGGGTTGTGCCACCCAGTAGCACCCAACATGACTGCAGCACTGTACTTCAAGTTCAGGAAAAGCTCTGGGTAATTCAGGCTTTTCCGACATCTTTTTCAAACCCAGTCCTCTGATCTTACCAACTGTTGTGTAACTTAATGGAGGATGAGAAGGATGGGGCTGAAACCTGTTGGCACAACTGGCAAACTTCTTGTGGTTCTACCTTGGCAGCAAAGCTGGATGCAATTTTCCTAATGTGCTACATTAACAGGAATTAAATATCTGGGCCTGGCTTTCTCCTCAGTCCAGCAGCAGCTGTGGTGAGTGGGAGACAATCCAGACCTCAAGGCTTGGAGGTAGGCTATGACCTGACTTCACCTCAGCCTGCCCAACAAACAGAGGTATTTGTTCAGAATAAATTTCTCCATGTTCTGCAAGGACATCTACTTGTCAGAACAACTTCTCGTTCACAGAAAGTCTTTCCAAAAAGTGGCTCTAATGTAATTTGTTATTATAACCAATCTATCTGGCCATCGTTCTGTCTACACACCTCCCTCCTTCACTTCTCCTCTCCCCTGTGTTCTGAGATTTTCTAAGTCAGGATTTGTATCTTCCTCACATTACAGTACCTTGTATATCTCTGCTCAGTGAGACTATAATTTCTTCCAAATGATTAACATTCAGTTGTGACCCACCAACAATATTCCTTGTAGGACATGGCAAACCTAGGAAAGGAGTCAAAAATTATTCGTTTTCTCCCTGTGGTAAAATCTTTATACCTTCACATCCTGGCTCTCAGCTCCTGAAACAGATGCTGTGTCCTGGTGTCACCCTAATTAGTCCACTTGAATTATGTCAAGACTGATTTCTTCATCTATCCTAGAAAATTTACTGCTGTGAAGGGTATAGCAGATTTGTGTCTCTCAGGTAGAAAGACAGTATATTTGGAATATTCTAAAATAGCAAGAAGCTATAATACTGTGCACTGCACATGTATCACATGCATGTGGTAAAACCTTAACACAAAGGGAAATACTTGCTGTCGCCTTTGACTGCGAAGGGATGAGGATTTCTCCCACTCCGGTAAAATGGAAGTAAAGTTTGTACACAAACATACATGATAAGGCAGAGCAAAATACAAGAAAGAAACAAATATTTAGTGAAATCTTTAGAAGTTGTTCACTGAATTATTGGTTTTCAGTAATCTAAAAAATATGGCACTTGTTGATCTAACCGTAATATTTTCATTTCCGTTCCTACACTCTGTTGTGAATGAAAGACATAAATGAAGACGATTACTGGAGATTTTTGCTCACTGTTAGCTGGGACGAAAGGTGATGTAGAGCAGACTAACAGACCAATATACTCAGTAATGAAGAGCCACCTAAATTGGTATAAGTTTCCCTTGCTGAAAAAGTACAGAGCAGTAACAGAGTTCCTGTGCATATCCTGAGCCAGAAGCTGCAGCTCTCTGTGGGAGGCACACATGTAATCATTGGAAAATGGCTCCACTGTTTTCCTTTGAATAGCTTTTCACCAGGTGCAGACGCCAGATGCACGACCTTCTGCACTGCAGAAAGCTCTGGATCACTTTTGTCACACAGGGACTTTTCCACATTAATATCATACCTCTAGTTGGTCCCAGCATTTCTGCTTTCACTAGGAAATAACGTCTGTGAGCACTTTGTTGAAAAAGGAAGAAGCAAGAAGACGGATGCTACAAAAGGACTGCTAGATCGTGTTTCACTGTTAATTTCAAAGTCAGTTTGTTAGTAGCCATGGATGGATGGAGACGTGATTTAATGGTTGGAGCACAGAACTAGAAACCATAAATCTCTAATTTAGCTCTGAAGCATCATTTTCCTGTGGCCTAATCCAAGTTACTTAATCTTTCTTCAGCTGTAAAATGGGGATACTATAAATTTTGCAGGGCTGTATGGAGGGCTTATTGGCTTAAGTTTCTGAAGTATTTCATAGAGAAAAGAACTGAGGATGTCCTTAAAAATGTAGATAGACGTTTCAGTTCAGGTGAGGTCTTGAAATTCCAGTGCTTTACTTGCATTTATGTGAATTTCACTTTGAAGATATTGAACTTGAAAAATTTTATGAATAAAAAGATATTTTAAAATTGTATTATCCCTTTCCAACACAATTATATATTTTCTTCCCTCCAAAACTGTTGCAGATCCTGATGTTTGTTGTTTATTCACCACCTATATTTTTCCCCCCTTTCTTCTTTCCCTCCTCTCTTTCTGTATTCTTTGCAAAAGGTCACAATATCTATATTTTTTGACACATATCAGAGTGGAGTTGTCTTCAGTTACACTGTCCAGGATATGTTCAGGTCAGACAAGCCTCAATTCACCTCACAGGCCCAATTATATTTCTGGCAGCCTTGTAAACAATTACCCCAAAAAACACTGTCAGATCAGTCAAAATCATATGCAAGATTAAGGGCTATAATAACTATTAGAGAGTCCTGTTGATTGTTAGAAAGGATTTTGGAATTGATAGTGTACAATGACTTCAATGGAAAGTGACTTCTTAAGAGTCAAACATGCTTTGAGGATGGAAAACAAGACTATGGCACTTGATTTATTTTTCTGTTTTCTGTTCTGAAGTTATTAATGACTTCTAAGGAAAAAGGTAGAACCTTGTTGCTGTACTACTTAGAAAAAGGTAGTTGAAATGTCAGTCATTTAGATTTAGAGCACAAAAGATTGAAAAATAGAAGGTTTCAACAACATGCCAATATTCATAAATAGGAACGGGAAATATTTTCAGGTTAGAGAACCAAAAATAATTATGCATAGCAAAATCCAAATCGCATACTTACTGTCTTACAATTAATAGGAATATCCCTGATTATTCCTACTCTAGTAGTATTCTTTAAATGCACAGAGTTACAAATTCTGCTTATTTTCCCCAAGTACTCTAAACACATGATTAGATATAAAATTACGATTTTCTTACGAACTGTATGGTGAGCTCTTGAGAAGGTATACAGTAATTTACATAAACTGGGCTAAATTTGCTTTCTGCTGCAGTCAATGGCAAAACTTCTTTTCAGTCTCACTAAAAGCAGGATTCAATCCATACTCCCACTAAATAGCAAATGAAAGCATTTACATTAATTTATTTAGTTTGTATCAGTTTTTCGCATGAGCTATTGATGTCCTGTTCTGCTGTAGGAAAAACACAAGATTCTGTTCTAATAGAAGGCTCTATCCAACTGGAATTCTGTTTAAAAGGTGCCAGAATCAGAAATCCTATTATAAATTTGGACAAGAAGCAGGTCTGTTAAGACTTCTAGAGAACAAATTAACAAGTGGGAATGATTAAGCCAGAAATGACTTGGTGTTCTAATTGAAGAAGTCATGCAGCATGATGTCACTCTCTGTTATTAGTATTTAATTGCTTTCAGAGACAGCTCTGTGTGCCTCTCTTCTCTCTCCCACAAGAAAACACTCACAGCATCTAAAATGCATCAAGTTATAGAAGAATGTTGCTGTTTGGTCTGTTTTAAGTTCATGTAATTAAATTAGCTAAGTAAAAAACACAGAGCTGTTTATAGGCTAAGCTTTGAATTTTTCATTTTATGTGTCCAGGTCTGTTTCCAGTCTCATTGGCTGGTTTAAAAACTATTCTTGAAGTGTGTCTAACAAAGAATAGTCACATCTATGACTGCACCTGGTTTGCTGAACTGGTTACTTGAATTTTTCTCAGCAAAGTGTTAGTGTCAGGTAATTATATGAACTGAGAGGAAGAGGAGGACATTCTGCTAGCTACTTATCCATGTTCATGAGGTATTCAAAATCTTTTTGTCATCAAATTGTTGGGTCAGATGAACTCCACTTTAACATTGAAGCCAAGAAAAACTTTTAGTTTGTGCTTCTATCAGTTGCAGATCATCTAGCTGCCTCATATTTTTCAAATAGAACTATATGTTCATACACCATAGAGAAATAAAGACTTAAATAAGTGACATTTCAAAGGAGATAATAACACACTGCAGACTAGTTTATATTTGCATAAAGGTAGTGGCCATCGTGGCGGTAGAACTACCGAAGCACCATTACCCTGAGACTTGTATCTATCTTGTTTTCTACATCTCCGATGACATACAATATACAGACCATGCATTTAACATTTTAAGCAGTTCAATAATGCTATTATTCAAGAGAGAAGTTTAAAATAATTGAGAATGAACACAATTTTGACAGACTTTGGACTTTTTCATCACTTTGTGTCTTTCTCTACATGTTTGCAAAATAATAATCCTGAGAAATGTTACACAATCTGAGAACTTGCTCCTTATCACTTTGAAAGGAATGTCCAGCTCACAAGTTTTCTATTGGCCTAGCTGCAAGGTTGAAAATTAGATGTCTTAAACACTGCTGTGAGGGACAGGACTGTGTGTGACTCATCTCACCTTTATCTACCTACACTCCAGCTTTGGAAAATGCGAATGGGAAATCTAAATTGGGCCTTCTGAGAGAAGAGATAAGCCTGAAGATTTCTCTCTTACGAAAATATGAAATATGTTCTTTTTCTTCAGACATGGGGATTGCTGTCCTACCTTGGGGCGGCCTGACACAGGGTTCTTCTGACAGTTTTCCTTCTTCCTACCTAATGGGTTCAGCCAAAAGGCAGAAAGAAGTAAACCTCTTAAGTGCAAGAAAAGGAACCTTTCCTTTATCATGTCCATGTGAGGACTCCAGAGCTAAATTCCCTTCCCACTGCAGCAGCTGATCCCTTCTAACCAATGATACTGTATTTGTTTCTCTGGGTTCTGACAAATAAAACCCGAACATACTGCACTTCAAACAACCAAGTAAGCCACTAAAAACTCATTGAACCAGAACTGCTCATTAGTCAGTTCTGCTCTTTTCAGGTTCTGAATCTCAAACCACTTTTTTATGTAGTTTCTTGTCCTTAGGTGTGTTTATGCTACATTGCTGTAAAGTTACAAAGTGGGAGATATGGAGGAATAAGCTCTCCGAACAAGTTACAAAGTTCATGAAATTAAAATACTTTCCCTGTGGGAATCAAGTGCGCCTTCAAAAGCTTTATCGAGGACCGGTATGCTAGTTATTTTACTCCTGTTACAGATTTGGCTGGCTCTGCTCAAGGCTGGTTCTGATACCCTCTCTGTGTAGCCTGGGATGAATAAAAAGTCCTGTGAAGAGTGGTGGAAAGCAGCAAAGGGCCTCCTTGCTTTGCTTGGGAGCTGCAGATAAGGTCAGGATCATTGAACTCCACTGCAGCTGTGCCTGTGTCCAGCCATGTACTTTTCTGGTTCAGACCCTTCCCAGACTTTACTTCAGGGTTTGACTTCAGACCTGCCTTGTCACTGCAAGCTTGCTCAGGGATCATTGGACTCAGTGTGTGGTTTGCAGAATCAGTCTTGCGCTGCTCTCCTTGTTTCAAGCCCTTGCCTGAAAGGCTGCCACCCCACCTGCCTTGCTGTAGCTCTCAGTTCTGGTTTTACTTTCCCGTATGGACCGATGCAGTCCTGCTGCTCTCTGAAAGATTGTCTTCTCTTGGTAGGCTTGTTTGGGGAGATAAGAAGGAGGTGTCACCCACTGCCAGTGAACGTCTGGAGTGCTTGCAGCTCCACCTGGGAATGGATTATGAACTGACTGAGAGCTTCTAGATCAGTACCAAAGGAGGGGGCAGGGACAAGGAATTTTATTGCGGGGGTCCACTACAGGCTACATGACCAGGGAGACAGAGCTGATGTACCTACAGAGTACATGAGCAGCCTCAAGTCCACAAGCCCTGATCCTCATGGGGGACTTCAGGAGCCTTTGAACAGCTGTTGGAGGAAGGACGCAGCAGAGCATAGTCAATCCAGGAGGTTCCTGGAATGCATTGGTGGCAATTTCCTTCTCCAAGTGATAGAGGAGCCGAGGACGGGAGGCACTAAGCTGGGCCTTATTCTCACCAACAAGAAGGGGCTGGTGGGGAATGTGAAGCCCAAGGGCAGGCTGGGCTGCAGTGACCATGAAACGATGGAGTTTGAGATCCTTGGGGAAACAAAGAGAGCACACAGGGAGCTCACTGTGCTGGATTTCAGGAGAGCTGACTTTGGCCTCTTGAAGGACCTCCTTGGTAGAGCGCTGTGGGACAGAGCCCTGAGGGGAAGAGGAGCCCAAGAGAGCTTGAATGATCATCTCCTCCAAGCTTAAGAGCAATGCATTCCTACAAAGAGGAAGTCAGGCAAAAATGCCAGAAAGGTCTGTGTGGATGAATGAGGAGCTCCTGGACAAACACAAAAAGGAAGCCTACAGATAGTGGAAGCATTGCGTGAGAAACTGTCCAGAAAAATTCCAGACAAGAATCAAGCCAGAAAAGCCAAACTCCTGATAGAAGCAAATGTGGGCAGGGATGTTAAGGCAAACAAGTAAAGCTCCTATAGGCACACTGGTGGTAAAATGTGGACTAGGCAAAATGTCATAAGGAGACAGGAGACCTGGTTACTCCTGATAACTGAGAAGGCTAATGTACTCAATGACTGTTTTGCCTCAATCTTCACTGGCAAGTAAGCCAGCCACATTGTTCAAGTCACAGAAGGAAAAACCAGAGACTGGGAGAACAAAGAACTTCCTGCTCTAGAAGAAGATAAGGTTCAAAAACATCTAAGGAACCTGAAGTTTCACAAGTCCACAGGACCTGATGAGGTATTTCTGAGGATCCTGAGGGAGCTGGCCAAAGAAGTGGCTAGGCCGCTATCCATCATATTTGAGAAGTTATGACAGTGCAGCGAAGTGCCCACTGACTGCAAGAGAGAACCTAAGACCTGTTTCTAAAAGGGAAGAATAGAAGACATGTGGAGCTACAGGCTGGGCAGTTTCACCTCAAGGTCTAGCAAGATTATGGACCAGATCCTCCTGGAAACTGTGTGAAGACACATGTGAAATAAAGAGGTGACTGGTGACAGCCAACACAGCTGCACTAAGGGCAAATCATGCCTGACAAATTTGGTGGCTGCCTATGATGGTGATACATAGTGAGTATGGAAGAGAAACACATATCATGCAAATGGCCTTGAGCAAAGCACCGGGCACTGTCCTGCATGACATCCTCGTCTCTAAAATGGAAAGACATGGAGTTGATGGATAGACCCCTTGATGGATAAGGACTTGGCTGGATGGTTGCACTCCAAGAGTAGAAAATGGAGAGCAGTGATGACTGGTGTCCTCAAGGGTCAGTATTGGGACTGGCCCCTTTAGCATTTTTGTCACTGACACAGGCAATAGGACTGGGTGCACCCTCAGCAACCTCACTGACAACACCAAGCTGTGTGACACAGTCACACTGCAGGGAAGTGATGCCATCCAGAGGGACATTGGTAAGCTCGAGAGGTGGGCAAGGTGAGCAAGGCCAGGTACAGGGTCCTGCACCTGTATCAGGGCAATCCCAGGCACAAATACAGGCTGGACAGAGAATGAATTGAGAGCAGCCGTGCAGAGAAAGACTCAGGGGTGTTGGTTTACAAGAATGTTGATATGATCCAGCAATGCGTGCTTGTAGCCTGGAAGGACAATTGCATCCCAAGCTGCATCAAAAGGAGTGGCCAGCAGGTTGAGGGAGGTGATTCACCCCTTCTATTTCCACTCAGAGCACTGTATCCAGCTCCAGGGTCCCCAGAACAGGAAGGCTACTGACCCATGGGACCAATTCCTTAGGAAGGACACAAAGCTGATCAGAGGGCTGGAATACCTCTCTTATGAAGTCAGACTCAGAGGGACTGGGTTATCCAACACAGAGAATTACCTTATTTTAGCCTTTCAGTATCTGAAAGTGGTCTGCAAGAAGCCTGGGGAGTGAATTTTCGCAAAGGCATGTAGCAATAGAACAAGGGGTATTGGCTTCAAACTGAAAGATGGTAAGTTTAGACTAGACATTAGGAAGAAATTCTTTACTGTGATGTGGTGAGTGACTGGAACAGGTTGTCCAGAGAGGCTATAACCATTCCTGTGTTCAGGAGGTGTTCAATACCAGTACAGATGTGGCTCTGAGTAATCTCATGTAAGGCGTCCCTGCCCATGGCAGAGGTATTGGAATTAGATCATCTTAAAGGTCCTTTCTGACAGAAATCATTCTAAGATTCTAAATTTTTTTTGTTTATATTTGGTCTATTTTATTAAAAATAATGTAAGAAGATGCTAAACTCTAAAGAAAATTTAAGCCAAGAAGTCAGAGAAAGTTTGTCTGTATTGTAAGGGTGCCTCTTACTGCTACAAAAAGCAGTAGTATTAGAATACTAATTGCATACACACCTTTTAAGCCATCCAATACATTGCATCATGAAAACACAGCTTTTCTGAAAAGTGAAATTTTTTGAGTATAATTTTTGAATACATTCATCCTGTGTGTCTTTTGGCTTTTTACTTTACCTTCCTTCAGGTTTAGAACTTCACTATTTGCTATTAAAACTCATCTCTGACTATGTCATACTGGTGGTACATGAGGCTTTGTTTTCGAAGAATGAGGTTTATAATATTTATGAGAAAAACCCCAAATGTTAGAAGAACATCTCCAGTTAAATATTAATTTTTGACCCCTTAGTTATTTCAGAGAAATGCTGATATCATAGATTTGGGTTTTTTCTCAGATTACCATGAAGACTCTTTTTAAAAAGTTTGAAGGGAATCAATTAAATGTTTATATTAGTGAGAAGGATTAGATTGACTCTCAAGGTTTATTTTTATACGGAAGTGTTTCAAATGGCTTGAGTTTTCCATATTGCTTTTTATTAGCAAATAAAATAATGGTACAAATATTTTTTTAATTAACATTGCTTTCAGAAGTGAGCCTATTACTGTTTTATGTTTGTGACACGATAGAGACACGAAGACATTCTGTACTTTTAACCGCAGACTATAAAAGATCAGGGCTTCACTGGCTGTCCTGGTTCCTATCATCATGAAAGTGGACACTTCAAGAGCTGACTGAGGATGTCGGTATACTACTTTAATGGAGAGTTTTTTCTAACATAATATAATATACGTAATGAGAGACCAAAGGAACTGGACAAAAACTGAACTGATCAAAACAAAAAAAAAAGGGAGGGAGGGAGGGAAGGAAGGAAGAAAGGCAGGAAGGAAGGAAGGATTTGTCTTTCTATCATGTGGTAGAATACCATTTTGTACATCTTGCCACAGCCTTCTTAAACACTGGCGGAAAAATGAGGGCAAGATATATGGACAGCGGAGACTGGTAGTGGACTAGACAATGCGGACTAAGAAACAAAGGCTGAAATCATTAGGTATTGTTAAACCACTTTTGTCTCCTTCTTTAAATTTGTGAACAGGGCAACAGAGCTTTTAGTATTGTTAGTACAGGAAAAACATCTAATGACAATTAAAAGTCTAAGTAAGTATAGTAAATTAACAAGTATTCAACCTCTGTGGAAATATACTAGTGTAAATGAACTTGTCACGGTCTTTGGGAGCTACACAGAGGTGATACTAAACCATGATTTTTCCAGTAGAGTAATTATACTCAGAAAACAGAGTCAAGGAACTTCATCAGGAGGAGGCATAGGGGGTGCTGGGCAGCAAGCAGTATTACAGGGAAAGGACAGCATATCCCCTCTACAGCCTAACTGCATACCAAGATAGGTACCATCAGTCACAAGACAGTAAAGTAAAGATTGCTGCCTGTAAAAACTACACTCTTTATTAGTTGATTCCCAAACTTTAAGCCATGGCTTCTGGACCTGCTCTTTATATTTTTCCAAGACTCTGGCTTTAGGGGATTACTTAAGAAGCAGAGAAAATAACAGCTTGGAAACCTGCTTTATTTTGCATGAACATAACCGTTTCCTGCATTAAAGTAAAAATGATAAAAAAATATGGAAACATTCAAGGATGCACAATTAGCTGTGAGTCATATACAAGCAAATCCTTACAACTTCCTCCAAGTTTTTCATCTGAATGACCTGCATGTGTTCAGATGTATAATAGCATGATCTAAATATGCAGGACAAACATTATCTTTTTACTGATAAGCTTCTGCAAAATTTCATTAACAATATTCTAAATATCACCACTGAAAACAAGACTCTATTCAAACCTACTCACTTAGACAATCCTTCAATTCAAATGCAACAGTCCTCTTAACTCAAGGATTTTTCAGGTCCCTTGGTCTTAATTGACGTGAGCCAACTGCATGCCTTGACTATCTAGCAAACTTTGCTCTGCAACATGGCTGAGAGAAGAAAGTGAAGTCTTTAAACAGAAGATCCTCTGCTGAGGATCTGAGAGAAGAAAATCTTGTTTTGATAATTCTAAGAAAACAAATTCACTGTGTCCTGGGTTGCAGTATATTCTGTTACCATCTTCATGAGCTGTGAAACCAGGTGGGGCAGTGTTGCTTTGCCTCCTCCCTCCGGACTATCTTCTGTTAATGGGAGCATCTGTGCCTTGCCAAAGGACTCATAGATAACGGGCTCTGGACTATCTCCTGTTAATGGGCCCATCAGTGCCTCACCACCCCATTGTGAGATGCTCCGCCTGGGAGGAGGAACTGAACGTTTCCCACCTGGATATAATCAGAGGTTTTTCAGGCACAAGGTAGCTTTCTCCGCTGGACTTCCAGAGGAGGAGAAGCTGCATCACTGGACCTTCAGGCGAGGACCAGACCCTTTTCCACAGGACCACTGTTTCACCAGAACTATCGCACCCACCCTGCTCACCAGGAGCCACCAGCGCTGCTGCCGGCTGTGACCAGCGCTGCTCTAGGAGGGGAAGCTGCCTGGCAGCCGAGAAGGCTGCACTGGGGGACTGTGCTGTTATAACTGCCATAGTCATTGCTGTTTATTGTTTTGTTTTGTTTTATATATATAAATTAGTAAAGAACTGTTATTCCTATTTCTCATATCCTTGCCTGAAAGCCCCTTAATTTCAAAGTTATAATAATCCGGAGGGAAGGGGGTTGCATTTCCGACTTCAAAGGGGGTTTCTGCCTCACATAAACAGACGCCTGTCTTTCAAACCAAGACACACTGTTACAAAATCATCAAATTTTAGAAAAAAATCATGCCAATTTTTCTCTTGGAAAGCCTGTTGTAGGTTTTCTCAATACCTCACAGGGCAGACCACACCACCTCTTCCCTGTGGGCCTGGAAAACACAGAAGAAACACTAGCCAACACTAAAGTAAGGAACCAGCATATGGGTCAAGCCTTTCTACAACTGATAGGAAGTAAGAAAACTCTGTTGCAGTTGAAGCACGGGCAACGCAGAAAAAATGGAGGTCCGAGTTAGAGCTCCAGTTGAAGGAAATGATAACCCACTTTATTTAATTACAGGCAGGTCTTATATAATCCTTGCATTGGCCTATGGCAAGGATCATTGGGCCCTAGTCCAACCACCTCTCCAACTGATTGGCCAGACCCCACACCACCTATTAGACTCCTAACAAGACACACTTGCAAGATGTTTAGAAAAGCATCTTGCTTGTTTATGTTGAAACCAAGGACTTTAACAGAATACTTGCAAAATGCTGGATTTTTCTCTGCCAGCAACTTTTCAGCATCCACAAAACCCAAAGAGGGAAAAAACTTCTGTTTTCAAATACTGTGATGATTGAGGCTCATAAATGCCTACTAGCAGAAGGAGAGCTAAATGAGTTATTACAACACATCTTATCTAGAGTTGAAAGCATTGATCACTGACAATGGAACACAGCAGCTGCTGTCAAGCACAAACTAATTTCTCTTTACTACCTGTATGCAGATCTTACCCATTATTCAAATTCCCACAGAAGTTCTATCCTATCACATGAGATTTTTAACTTCTCACTGGTTATGCTTAAGCTTTCTGAGAAATGAGTTCCCTTACGCTAAAAATCACCTAAGATGCTCAGAGTCTTAGTCATTAATATGGGCAAAGTTCTTTTGTAGGTTCTGAGTACAGGTGAGACAAGACTTACAGCACTATTGAGTCCTAAAGAGACCTCTCTTCCCTCTCAAATCAAAAGATAGTGTGTCAAATTCTTCCTTTTCATATGCAATCAGATATCATTGCAGGAATCAGCATCAGTAAGCAAAGAATGCAATATTTTTTGAGTTGGCTTTGTACAAGTCAACAGGTTGTTTTCCAATCAGTTTCTCATGGACTTCTTAGAAAAAGGGCATCCTAGTACCTTCAGTTCTCCTTCAGCATCAGTATAAATTTCACAACCTCTTCCTTCACTTAAGGTTCTGAAAATTTAGAGGGAAAACAAGTTTTTATGTTGTATGAAGTCACAGGTAACTCTTGCTGCTTTACAGAGATTTTTCCCTTATAACTTTCTCTTCAGTTTATGTGACATTTTCATTCCTGTCAAGACTAAGCTGAAGTGAACTGTTTGTGTAGTACACCCTCTTTTATAGAGGACTGGTGTGCTTGTGTTACTTGTGTGCTTGTGTTATACTTCTTGATGGTTTCCTGCATTTATCCTCATCACCCTCAGTCCCTGGCTTAGCGAAACCTTGCTGTTTGGAACAGCATAACACTATGTCTCCTACACTACAGGAAGACAGAGAAATTCTGTTTGCTCCTTCTTTGGCTTTGAGTCTTGTTTAATTATTCTACGTGACACTGGAGCATCTTTAACAGAATACAGTGGAAGGTCCCATTCTCTGTACAGCATGTGGGCTATTGCCAGTTCAAAGATTAGGCATCCTTCTCTCTTATTTTAGGCATGGCTTTAGGAAACCCAGACACCCAAGGCTAGGACAGTGAGTTCCAGAGGTGGCCAGGTACTTAAAAATTGGGTGCTGCAATGCTTACTGTGCTGTGTTCCTAAGTATGTGACACTGCTACAAACCTCAGTGTGAGAAGGTGTTTACTCTTCCCACAGGCTGGTAAAACTGTTGTGTATCCTGTTGCATGCACAACTATGATGAATTTTGGCTACATCAGGCAAGATGTTCTTTGGAAGTCTACTTTGGTCATGATTTGCCTGCAGCATCCCTTTTAAACTAACCCAAAGCAAACCACACAGTGATATCCCATAGAATCTGGTGGGAGATTTGCTTTACTAAGAAGCTTTGCAAGAGTGCTGAGCCATTTGTGCGTTGGTTTTGCTTTGTTTTTTCATGCAAACATTTTGAAAAAGGGGAAAAAAAGTTGGTGTCTCAGAATTTGTTTGCTGTGAAAATTAATTTGGGGTTTTTTTTTGAGGATTCAAATATGTATAAGTAGTATGTTTCATACTCTTTGAAAATACAGTAAAAGCAATAAAAAAGAAAAACTGAGGAAAATATACCACTTAATCTCATCTCTGTAGAAACAAAATCTATTTGGGCAAAGAAAAAGAAAAGAGTCATGAGAAATTCTCTTCCTTGTCTTCTGACACAGGACAGTGTGTGTCCAGTAAACACATAATCCTTCTGTGGTAGTTCTCTTCAAACTGAAGGAGCATCACACCAGCAGTGCAGGCTTTTGCTGACACTACTTCCTATATATGTTAGAACTATGTTCATCAGCTCTTAAATACTTTCAGCTGCTGCTGACCAATAAGCATTTCCTGTTTTGGAAAGCTGATCAGGCCAGCAGGTGTTACATGGTGCTAATGTGGAAAACAAAATCCCCCTTCTTCTGCTGACATATTTTTGGGAAGTAGGTTGATTTGAGCTTGTGGGTGATGCCTGACATTCTGCTAGAGACTGAGAGTTCATAACTGCACTTTTCCTGGAATCATCTCATTCTTCTAATAAGGATGAGATGCATTTTTGACATGTGCTAAAATCAGATACCAAACACTGGAAATGTAGGTAACACATGTGGTGCTCTCTGTAGAGGTTTACTAAAAGGGATATGGCAAAAAGTCCCTCATTTGTATTCCTCCATCTGTTCCTTTTTATATAAAAGCCTAATCTTGTTCCGAAACCTAAATCATGTACGTTGGCATTGCAGTCTCCTTGTATGCACATGAGGTCCATGACTATGTCTGTAGCTTCTGGCCATACACCATACTAACGCACACCGAAACTACCCTTTCAGAAAACCGAAATACTTAACAGTAGTTACAGATTACAGCAAAGAAAACCTCTGCCACCACAGAGACATAAATCTAGCCATGGTCTTTGATAACCCATTAAAACTGAAACTACTGAAATTTAGCTGACTATTGAGTTATCTAATAACTTTCCTATGGAAAGAGCATTAAGTATGAAAATAGTTAATCCTGAATAGGAGGTAAGGATGTTTATCTGAACAGGACCTGTAACCAGCATGGTCTTAAAGTCTGAGAAAAATGTAACTGTAATAAATAGCTTTGAAGATTTGGTTTCGAAAGTCTACCTCCCCATAATTTTGTGGGGGGTGTTTTCCTCTCTTTGAGTTTCATGATAAGAATCCATCCACTTTGTGACAGTTAACTACATGAGAGGTCTTCTGATTGGGAAACTGTTAAACCAAACACACAAGCCCGTACAAGGTCACGCACATGCTCAGATGTGTGTAACCTCATAGATCTGGAGTGCCTGGAAAAACTTGCACATAGCAAGTGACTTCTTCGTGACATTTCAGGTGGAATCCACCAGTGATCAGAGGCTCCTGTACCACTCTGTAAACATGAAACTAAGTGTCCTATTCTCTCAAGTGACGGTCACCCACTACTTACCTTGGCATGTATAGCACAGCTCCTACATTGAGTGTCGCCGACGTCCCCCTGGCCACTGCCGAGGACGTGGGCTCTGGTGCTCACGGGTGGGTCGTGGCAGAGGCGAGCCCTCTCCAGGCAGGCACACAGGCGGGGCGCAATGGAACGGTGAGAAAAGGAAGCAAAGAGCCGAGAGGGGGTCTCCTCCAGGTCTCCTTTAATAACAGGGAAGCAACAAGGGTCTTGGTTGGAGAGGGGCAGAGGGAGATCTCCGAGGAGAAGGGACTGTGCACCGGATTATAAGGGACACGAAACTGGGGCGGGGTCCAGGGTTACAACCAATAGGGACGCATCTGAGGGGAGGGTCTGGGGATCCAGGGTCCAATCAGCAAAATTGAGGGGAGGGTACAACAAACTGACAACACGGTAAACCAATGGGGCATCGAACTGAATAGAACTTTCTGGAGGGAGGGGAGGGCCCTAGACCTCGGTCCCGCCCATGGAGTCCTCCTCAAAGGAGGAGCTCTCATCACTTGGGGCGGGGTCTTCCTGATGGACAACTGGGAAGACTGAGGTAGGACCTCCCACAATTGGGTGTGTCCAGAAGCTGCTCTGCTTTACTGGCTGATGTTTCTCAGCCTTTCTAGGTAATTACCGGCCCTGCACTTAATGAGTTTGCAGAGGCACTGCAATTCCTCCTACAAACCATGATTTTTCCACACAGCTTTTTTCCCTTTCTTTTGAGCCAAGCAAAGTAAAACAGTAGCCATACAAACGGCTGGGAGATTTCCCAGTGGCAGGGCTCCAACTACAACGCCTTGCAGAAATAATGCAGACTCAAGCTAGAATTGCTGCATTTAAGACCAACTATAATAACATCTTTTATTCTTAATTATTTCAGTATAGTCAACATTAATGTTCTCTCCTTCCTCCATGGAATTAAATGCAGGCATACATGTCTATGGAGAGCTGTTTTACATTTTTCCTCTGAACCCCCATTTTTCAGTTAATAGGACACTCATTTCTGCATTAGACATGAAAGGAATGTCTCAGACATCAGTATTTGAGATCAATGTACATTCACAAAGACAATACATGGAAACTTTTAGTTTTCATGCTTTTAATTTTCTCTTCTTCTTCGTGACGTTTCATAGATGATTTGGGAACTGGAGTGCTTAAAATGCTCTGCCTGGCTAAGCACAAGTTAGTCATAGCGAGAACTACAAAAAAAGTGGTCTCACTCAAAAGTTCCAAAAGAGTGAAGCATGCTGCTCAATGAGAGGTAGTGATGAGCCATAACTATTTTTTGGCAGAATGCACATCCAAATTTTTACCTGTGTAAACACAAACGTCAGAATCAGCTTTCCATATGCGACAGTTTCTGGGGCATTTTTCTGGAAATGAGCATCATAACAAAAACATTCACTTAAATTTAAATGAAAATATTAATAGCCACAGTTACGTTTATTTTAGCCCCTATGTGTCAACACAGGACTCAGTGCTGTTATCCCAGGGATGACTTCTGTAAAGTAGGCAGATTGTGCCACTAGACTCCCTGAGGCCAGAGTAGAAAGGCAGGACTCATAGTTTTTCGAAAGCTTCCCCAAACCTTCTAAAGACAGAAACAAACAGCTGGTGATTTTGCAGCCGGTAGCATGCTGGTCCTTGTGTTCACAGCAAACCAGTCTTGCTGGTAAAACAGCACTTCCCTGTCTGGATTCAGAATTATTCAGACAGGGGGACTTTGCCCTCTCTGCAGACAGTGCTGAGCCTGAAAGACAGTCTCTAATGCTTTTTTTCCACCAGGTACTAACAATTTAATTTTCTCAAGCTGACTGACTAAGACACAGTTCGCTCTGGAGTAAAATATAAAATAAAGTTGTACTGTATTAGGTGTGTCCAGGATCTGTCATACTTTATTTCTAGACATTTCTGGGTCTTTCTAGGTAATTGCCTTTCCCTGCACTTTGTAAGTGTACAGAGACACAGTAACACTGTAATTCTTCTCCATGGCACCTTTTTTCCTTGCCTCCGCATGAAGAAAGCAAAATACTGCAGTGTGAAGCCTGTGACTTACTTTGGTCCTAAACTGTTCTCAGGTTCTTGTGGACACATAAGGCTGTTTTTACTACATTTTTATGGGCAAATTTACTGTTCCATATTAGAAAGACCCCTTCCTTTGAAATGGTTAGTTTGTGGGCTTTTAGCAATTAAATAAAAATAATCCTTGAAAGAAAAAATGAGTTTCAAGCAACCACAATGTGGACTGTGAACTTGAATGCCAGTTGAACCAAATCCTCAGCAGTATTCATGTTGCAGTAATAACAGAGAGCAACTAGAAACGGCTCCAAAGGAGAAGGCCCCTAACCCACTTTAAAAAGCTGGAAATAGAAACACAACCTTTAATCTCTTTTGGTTTGGTTCAAAAAATTGAGAGCCAATGTTAAAGCTTTACAAAACTAGCTCATGAACTGTCCATTCATTTCACCATGTAGTATGAAACCACTTTGACATTTAAAGTTCAAATTCAGTCTTAGTTGAGCACTTTTGAGTGGAAAAGGAGAAAATAGGAAAATATGCAAAATGTCTTAAAGCATTATTTGCCAATTCTTTCCCAGTTAAACTTAGGTCACAAATTAAACTATTTATCCTCACTTGCTACATTGCAAAACAACTTCACAGTGGAATATTCTGCCACTTGCACTGTCATTAATAATAGAGTACTCTGTACTTAGACCTTAAGAAACATGTTATTGTTGCATAGGGCAAAAAGGGCTATCTCTCCACTTACACATACTGTATATGACTGTAGAGCCAGACCAGTTTAATCTGTGGTAAAATTCTTGAGAATTTCAGAGAATCCATTACAATTTACCACCTACTTTACGTGCAATGCAAACACTTCAGTTTGTTTGCTGTTTTGCAGAGGAGATTCAGGTGGCTTTGGTTTTCCATAAAGGAGAATTTCTCAAGGGGAATGTGTATGGTAGATTTATGAACAGAAGAATATTAATTTTATCCATGTAATAATTATTTCTCATTTCTATCTTGTCCCAATAGAAAACAAAATTGGTTTTATTCTGTAAAGAAAGCAAGAATATCTTTCTGCTGTTCTCCTTTTTGAAGAACATTTACAACACGCCTCAAGAGAACAATGCAAGAGTTCTCTATATGCTTGTCGAGCATGACATGCTGAGCTTTTTTGTTTTTGTTAAGTAATATTCATCACTTTTTAAGACGTCAAACACATAATCTATTTTAAACATATAGCTGTGAGTTTACTGCAGCAGACCATTTATAGCCATCTTTGTTTAGGTCAGACAGCTTACCAGAAAGTATTACTAATTACCTATCACAATTGCATTGCAATAGGTTCATCACAGCATAAAACTCTACATATTTCAATTTTTTATTGAGTTGCACCAAAAATAGCAAGTGGGGCACACATTATGCTTTTACACACAAAATTAGGAAATGGAAATAGTCATTGAGGCATCAGAAGTCATTGTCCCAGGGCCTTCATTTTACTATTTTTTTTCTAGCACATCCCCCTTTTACAATGTCAAATGTTTTTCCTTTCTCTTCCTGATGGACAACTGGGAAGAGTTTTGTTTTTTGTTTGGGTTTTGTTTTTTTGTTTTTTTTTTTTTTGAGGGTCCTTCCCTCTGTATTTTGTGTTTCCTTCCTCAACTGTACTGTTTAAATTAGGATATATGAGCAGAACAAAATATTTGGGTCTTAAATAATCTTTTACAGATAGTTTTGTCTATCTGTATTTTCTGTAGTGTAATGGATTTTTTTGTGTATCATAACAACATAAACAATTGCATCAAAGGCAAAGAGAGAAGTTTTAAAGAGCTTGAGCCTGGACTGGGTTGCATCCTTTCAATTGCAACGATGATATTAGAATAAAAATTGTATTTTCATTGTACTCTATACTCACTGTGCAAAGATTCAAGGAATGAACGAGCCAGGCTGACCTCAGTGCTACTCACAGAATTAGTAACAGTGACATGGAGAAAGTACTGGTTACACAATTGCTAATGAAGTTACTTGTCGTCCTGATAGTGACAGCAGTGTTAGGTACAGCGGCAGAGGGTGTTCTTGCAGCATAGAAAAAAAAAATCCGAATTGTTGCTTTTATTCTCATGATGATTGATGCTGCAAAGAGGTGAAATTCAAGTATTCTTATGAACTTTGTGTTGCATGTTCTCATGAACTACATGCTTGCATGTATTGAATGACTGCTCATTCTTGGACTTCGAAAAAGTCTGTGTTCAAATGAACACAAGCCAGCATCTACCACTCCTTTGTAAATCATGACAATTTAGCCACT
Source organism: Oreocharis arfaki (assembly GCA_013398015.1). Lineage (NCBI taxonomy): Eukaryota > Metazoa > Chordata > Aves > Passeriformes > Paramythiidae > Oreocharis > Oreocharis arfaki. The sequence goes on along the minus strand of VZRR01006396.1, from coordinate 210,950 downwards.
AAATGGAAGTTCAGAGATTAAAATAAATTTTACGTAGAGATTCTTTGCTCTATAGATTTGCATGATGGTGGCGTAGGATAAATGCATAATAACTAGGTATAATGTTTTTGTCTTTATTGCCAGTTATTTGAGCCATGTAATTATAATACAAATACCAATATTCAACTCATGCCTTGCTTTTATTAATTCAGAAGTTGTTGCAAAGAATAAGGACCTTATTTTGAAGATGTCAAGAAGAATGGATCATGCAAAATCCCTTTAAATTATTTCCTATAAAATTCTGTCACCCTTGACTATTCTAAAAAGCCAGATTCATAGTATTTTTTCCCTGTCAGTGAACATATACAAAAATTGCTTTCTTCTGTGGTTAATACTTTAGAGAGCATGTTATAGTTCCCCATGGCAAAGTTTTCATAGTAGAATTACAGCCTAAGAAAATTAATGATGAGCAGCAAAATGCTCCAGGGATGTAGTGCAATTATTTTCATGATAACTCACACCCTGTATTTGCTTTACTTCCTCTGTCTCTTATGTAAATTGTATTTTAACAAAGAACTGCTCAGTCTATCAGCAAAACATGAAGGTTTATAGAAGGACTTTCAAAAGGCTTACATTTAATTGATGCCCAAACCCTCTCAGTCTGAAAATTAGCAACAAAAGATGTTTTGCCTTCTTTCTGCAAACAGAGCAGATGTCTAAGTAAAATATCACCTCTGGAACAGAAGCAACTGGCTTTTATGTTCTCATCACGAAAATGGAAGCTCTACACTGGTGGCCTCGCTTATTTACACCGCACACATGGCAATCTTTGACATTCATTTCCTTGAATATAAACAGAAGATACAGCCTCCCTCTCCAGAATTTAATGAATTGAATGATAAGACCCCTTAATTCAAATGCCTAATGACCCTAAAGTACTTCCACAGTTCTGAAAAGTAAGTATGTTAAAAGTGATTTTAGGATAAAATAGAAGATTGGTGAAATAGTACCTTTGTGACTTTTCACATACAGCCCTAAGCCAAATTAGATAGAGCAATTTTAATGCTGACTGAAACTATGTTTTCAATTTGACTGAAAGCCAATTGAAATGAGTGGAGCGCCGCGGTAAAAGTTTTGCAACTTATCTACAGGATCTTTTAACATGAACAGGATACCTAGTGAAAGGACATTAACAATATTGAGATTACTGGACATAAACAAATAGATTGAAAACTTCAGAGAAAAATCGCATTCATTAGAACCAGTTAGATGTTTTCGGGTGAGCTGTTTAGTCTTAAAAAAACTACAGAACATGAAACTTTCAAATGTGTGCCAGGTCTGAAAACAAAAAAGAAAGGAACTTCAAGTCACACAGAGTAATACATTACTGGAGAAAAATGTTCAGGATATTAATCTGGAATGCAGAAAACCTGTCTGATTCAGATGGAGGACTTAAACCTTGGCTCTGTCTATGTCTTCCGGGCTAAGCAAATGCTGCGTAAAAATCTCTGCTGTGTTTCACTCTATTTTTACGGAAAACACCTAAAGTTCCTGTGAAAATGTACATAACCTCTTTGTCCTACTGTGATATGAGAATTTGTCTTTTTATAAATGCGGAAGAAGGGAGAACAGAGTTTCTCGTCCAACTCCGATATTATCTCCTGCTGAAATATTGGTCACTAGACTCGCTTAGCGTGTAGGGATGACTTAGCATTCGGTGTCCCATAAACTCTTGAGTCCCAAAACATAAAAACAGGAGGAAAAAGACCTTCTTAAAAATGAAAAAATTTAACTGGGATTTCCATCGCTGCTGTTTGTTTCAGTTTGGTTCATTGGGTTTTTATGTTTATTTGTTTTTTTAATGCAAATTCCACAAGGTACTGCTCTCAATTTTTTTCCATTTTACCTTTTTACATAAATTTGGTCCAAACAGTGTAAGAAACAGAGTATCCCATATGATGATATCTTGATTGCCTCCAGAGCAAACAAAAAGTCAAGTCAAACTGTCCAGCCAAAATATTCAAACCACTTTTTGGTGTAGATCATATAAAAACTGGGGAAGTATTTTCCTAGACATCTGATAGTTACTCTACTAAAACTTGGGGAAGTTGCTACTTGGACTTTTTTGCAGCTTCTTCTTGAGGTGAGACAGAATCTGCCAAGTCTCTGGTTATACGGTTGGTGGTAAAAAACTTCAGTCACTCTTCATGCAATCAGAATTGAAGTATGGATACCTTTGCATCTTATTACTATTCCCCAACAGAAACCTTTTAGACTTTGCAGCTTTGCATGGTGCCTGTTCTTGAAATTTGAGTTCGATGTTGGAGATCAAATCTACTGTTGACAGCACCTCAGTTTCAGCCAAAATTTATTTCCAGTAAAATCTACAGACTTCCCACAAGTTTTTCAGTTTTCTTTGCTCCTATTACATAAAGAAGTTGTGAATCTGAGTCTTGATAAAATGTAAAAAACATGCTCTGTCCTGTAATAGCTGCAAAATGAGACTAAGTGAGCAAAATAGTCCTCTCTTCGAAATTTATCAGTACACTGAATTGTAAAACTGAAGATTGGGCAAGACATCCTGTAATGACATTCCTGTCATTACAGAATAAACATACTTCTGTAGAGTCTCTTTATTAGAAATTCTCAACAATTCCACTCTCCTTCAATAGTTTCGTGAACTACATGTTTCATAACTACCTCTAAATGAAAAAGATGAACCTTATACAGGTGTGAATTATATTGGATTGGTAAAAAACCAGAAAAAACTGTCTGTATATATAACTTTTTGGCATGACAAAGAATTAAAAAAGAACTCCATAATTCTGTCCACTAACAGGCTAAACACAAAATTTCTGCAAATTCATACAAATAAAAATGTCATTCAGTGGCAACAAAGCTGCTTCACTCGCACTTCTTGTGCGTATTTAGATGTCCAGGAAGACATGACTGAGATAAGGCAGAGAATGGGGACAGGCATGTAGGTATTATTTCATAAGACTGTAGAAACTACATTTTAAACTCTCGTTGCACTGTGATACATCGCTTTCCATGGTGGCATCCCATTTGTAATAACCAGTGATATCAGCAAAGGGTAACTATTGAAGAAAAGCAGCCTTATATAAATAGGATGCCAAACTAGAAGGCAAATATTCAACCTATATAACAACCAAAGCAATGAGAGATACTTAGTCGAAGAGCAGATGTATGAGTGCCACCAATTACTTACCGTTTTCTCTGCTTTTGAAAAAAAAAAGCTTAAATAATGGTTTAAAAATCTACAAGAATTGTTTCATTTTATCCATCTGTTAGAATAGTATGTTATGAATAGAGGACTCTAGTAAAGCTGTGGGAGTGAGTTGCAAAACTGGGCATAAAATATTTATTTTGATGTACATATAATTGCAAACTCAATTCTGTTGCTGATTTTTGGTCTTTAATGACATGGGGACAAGGAGGCATTGCAGCCTTGATCCTTTAGGGTATACCTGTCCTCTTGTAACATTCTTATGAGTCTGACAGAATCCCAAGTTGCTATACAAAAGCAAACACTGGGTTTTGAGCCTGGTTATGCATAAATTCCCAAAGTGTACCTTGTTGACAAATTTCTGGTTTTGCATTGCTGATTGACTCCAAACCATTTTAGTGGATAGCAACAGAAACACCACTGCCATGCTGGCCAACTCCGTTCCACTGTAAAGAAGTAGCGGAGCAGACAAGACTGCCAACTAGATGAACACACGGATTTTCCTTTAATTTTCTAGAGTAGCATGCATAACACCTTACAGACCTTACGAAACAGTAGACTTTGCTGGGGGGAGAAAACCACCAGACAGCGAAAAAGCATTTATATGTGCAATTTTTCATAATAGCATATGATTTTAAACTACACATGAATAATCAAGAATGCAAATGTTCTGCTGTCATTGCTTGCTGTCAGTGTACAAGCAGTTCAAATTTCAGAACGACTGCTCTCTTTTTTCCCCTCGATGTTAATAGAATAGAAAAGGAAGTTTAACAAACTTGATTATCAGTGGTAACTCTACAATACCAATGCAAAAGAAGTGGAACATTTAAATGTTTCTGGGCAATTGAATGCGCGGCATTTGATCTCGGTTTTCCTAACTGGTGAAGCCTTGCAGTTCTCTCTAACCTTATGTGAAGTAGTGATAGCTTAGCAGTTCTGCAAACCCCAATTGTGGTATTGCCAGTTTACAGCTGACATGTAAAAGGATTTCAAACAGTGGCCACTCGGAAAATTTTTGCTTTTACATGCAAACTACCAAGCAGCCCTTAGCCCATCTGCTTCGGAGCCTCATATTTTATAAACATTTATATTTCAACTCAGTTGCAACTCAGTTGGTGTTTCAGAGAACTTATGCTCATTGGTTTACTGTACTTAAAAGGCAATGTTTGAGAAATCGAGTTTTTATGTATTTTCATCCATTCCTGTCAATGTTGTGTGAATGGCTCTACAGCTGGCATTATTTATAAAGCTATGTAAACTATGGCTAGACTTTGTTTCCCAAGCAAGTTCTGAAGCAGACATCAGAACTAGCTCAAAAAGAAAAAAAAGGAAAAAAATCCCTCAAATACCCATCTCCTCCTCCTTCCTCCTACAGATCACTTTCTGATCTGTCATTTTCTGAACACCATACACCATTTTTATTCTAGTCTTCTGATGCAAGTTGGAATCTCCATAGGAACCAGTTTTGCACACCACCATTTTCTGCTGAGGGCAACTAACACCAATGCAGACTTTAGGACACACCTGACCAATTATGCACCACGATACATCAAACACTCTGCTACTCATCCCACGACTGAGGCCTGTTATATGGAAAAGGAAAATAGAGTTCAGTTTCTTTACTGCAGGAAAGGGCTGTGGTTTTTTGGTTTGTTGGTTTGGTTTAGTTTTGTTTCTCTTAAAAAAGAAGTCCCTTTTTTCTAGGAAAGTTTAAACTATAATTCCCTCTCTAGTAACCCTAAAACCTGTTCTATATCAAATACATGTCAATTTGTTTGTTTTCCATATGTATCAAATACATGTCAATTTGTTTGTTTTCCATATGTACTTCAGCAGTTCTTAGTGCCTAAACATATGCACACTCAAGGAGACTTTGAAGCAATTTTTACCACCACAGAGCTACAGTGTGAGGAGTGACAGTGGAGCTTGAAGAACACTTACAATGCACTGCAAGCTTCACTATAATGGATTATTTTTCCTTTGTCACAGATCGCTTACAAATATGTGATGATCCTCTGCTTCATTTATAAATCATACTGCTCATAATTTCAAAAAGAGTTTGAAAGCTTAGCCGAAATGTAGCCCAATGCCTAAAAGGTAAAAAGCAAGCAAAAAATCCCGATTAAAATTTTCTCCCTATGTGAATGCTGGAACTTTGCTGAAAGTACCGTCTCTTGTTTTCATAATTTGTATTGAGGGACTATCTTCCTTGGCTAGACTTCAGTACTAGACAAGATGTCTGCAGAAAATTTATGTTTAATGAAAGATATTAATAATTAAGAGGTGAATTACAATTTATACCACTGACTTCACAAGTTCTGTAGAACAGCAGTAGTGAAAATTTGAAAAACGAAATCATAGTAGATAAGAGCATACGTCAATATAAACACTTTTGGTTTATATTTCAACTTCTCCTGAACTGGGTATCAAAGTAAACAGGAAACCATGAGGAAAGTTACTGGGAGGACCAGTGGCAGTCTTTCCATGTATCACCTTCAGTCCAACTGCCAGTACCCCTCAGGTAGACACATTCACTTAACATTCGAGCCTTTGAAAAACTGTGTGCCCTTCACTGTTTTCTGCAAGCATCTGGACCCTGCAGCACACATAATCCCCTGCAGCAGGGAGGAAAAGGGACTTGAGTTGGATCACATTTGTCTCTACTTTTTTGCTCTACTTTTGTGATCAGGAACGAGTTCTCAGTGTAGGTTGACATGAGGATACTACACAAGTCCAACCTGCCCTGCAAAGCCACCATAGTCCATTGTGCCAGGTATCTTACAATGTATTCATGAATTTGACCCTTTAAGAACGCGTTATTCTTGATGTGATAACAGCACAATCGGTGGAAGCAGCCTAATACTTCTGATACAATTCTCCATATCCAGTCATTTCCTGACGTTGATAAGCTAATCATGAGAACTGATTTTTCCCATTCTGGTGCTCACTGCAGACTACAATTTCTCAACAAAAGCTTTAATTAAAAAATCCCAAACCAGTAACACTTTTTCAGCATGTAAATAAGGGAAAACAGAAATGAAAAGGAGACATCTGAAATCCCTAGGTGTTGCATTCCCTGAATAATAGCTGTTGTGTACACTGCCAAAGTTGAGGCAAAGTTGGTGGAAAAATAAATGAATATTTTCTTAAAAACTTTTCAAAGGAGTCCCAAAGGGACATGACAGACTACTTTAATTCTGCCACTTACTGATTTCTGGACACGTGATTTTACAATCCTAAAGTACTTTAGATAGATTTTTCTGACATGGCCATGAAAAAAACTGCATATGTCAGTAAAAATATGAAAACGAAAAAATGCTCTCTTCTTCAATATATTTCGAAAGGGCAGGCTAGAACTCTAATATAAGCTCATATTGAAAGAGTCACAACAGTAAAAATTGAAAATTTTTTTCCTGCACTACACAACTGTAGTCCATTTAAAACCTGTCTCTTTATATGGACACATGTTTTTGTAAACTCAGACAAATAAAAACACAGTAAGTTGATACTGACATACAGATGTAGCATAGGATGAGTTTGCAGAAAGAGTTAGCTTGTCAGAAATTATTTCATGGCCAAACAACCAGAAACTGATATTGGCAGTAATTCTATAATATTTAAGTGTGAGCAGCAGGCATCACTTTTTGCCTGGAATTTTATAAATTATCAACAGGAGCACAAAACTTTATCTATTGTCATACACTGACTAACTTTCAGGACGATTTGAAACCAAAATTGCAAGAAAGAAAAATGCCAAAAGCAAAACTGGTCCTTAGGAATTTGAGTACAATGACCTCAGGTATATATTGTATTTTACTGAAGCACACAGGAATTCTGTGAAGGTTGTATAGTCGACCTTTATGATACATGCCTCTTTCAAAATTATTATGGTTCACGCACTTTTTCTGTACAGATGTACCATTCTTTGCCCAACTCGGTCAATATACTGGAAATGTTTTGATAAAATAAAATGCATAGATCTGCTACACTGGTTGAATTCCCCTTGGAAGTATACTCATTTTAGATGGAAGAGAGCACGTTGTACTTAAAATCTTGTACTATAGTGCATGCTCTTTTTCTAGAGGTTGTCACTGAAGAGTGAATGGGAAGGGGACCTGGATAAATACAGCTGTGTTGAGAGGGAGTGTAGTGATGGAAGGGGTAATACAAGACTGCACCATCTGTAGAATATCCTCGCTATTGCTTTGTTCCTTTCAATTCCACAAAGGTTATTTTAATGGCTGCTGAAATCCAAGATGTGCATTCCTATTGTAGCTCTAGGGCAAATATTTGAAGTTATTTTTGTTTCCATATAATGGCGAATAGCACCTGTCACATCCAAATGCAGGGAAATCATGGAAAACACTCTGAGCTCGACTATACCCACTAGTGAGAAACAGTCTCATAGCACTTGCACTGTCCAAGGCAAACAAGTTATTATCAACAACAGCATTGAACTTTGAAATTATTTCAAATTAGAAAATCTCTTCACTTTGCCTGAACAGCTGTATACGTGTCAGAAATAATTTTCAATGTTCTACCATTAGTTTAATTCTTTCCTAATTGGATTACTAACCACAACACTTTATTCTTGTTTCCCTAAAACAAAAATCTGAATCCAGAGTCAGAGAGTACCATACTCCTAAAGGCAGATATTTTTAACTGAGTAATAAGAATTTGCAAGGAATCTCCTGAAGAATATTTCTATGACAAAAATACAGAAGGGTTTTATCCCTCATTGCAAAGAAAATTCAACAACTCGTGCTAATACATCTTTGAAAAGCCAACTTATTCCAGCAGAGTTTGCTGCAAAACCTCTAAAGGTACAATGGTAATATGCAATTCCTGCCTTGGCCAACTTATCACTTTCTGAGCCTTGATAAGAAACAGCTTTACATTGTAACACTGGACAGTTAGCCACATTGCTTATACACGTGAGATTTAAAACTATTTTGTGAGTTGCTTTTTGTGAAAATTGTTCTTAAATGTAGGTTTTGATAATTCTGAACTTTTAACCCTTCAACAAAGCCATTTACAGTCCAGAAAGACCCCAGCTGCAGAAAGGGCTGGGGCAGTACTCAAGAACAGAGGCTGATAATGTAACTTTGGGACTTTTACAATGCCTTCGTATGTGGTCAGTGGCTTTGCAAGAGACCACACACACACAAACAGAGGCTCTCGTAATTGCCTGACATTTTCACCACCTGTTCTCAAGACATGTTATCAGATGTGAAGGAACCAGTAAAAAACAGTTTATAAGCTATAAATGGAAGCAGCTACGTCAGAGAGCTGATAAACATTTCAGTGCAAGTTATTTGTGTAGCAGACTATAATTTAAATGGCACAAAACTGCTTTAAAGTATGGGTTTCAAGTTACAGGATGTCACAATTGCTGTTTTGGGGTAGGAGATATGTGTGTTAGGACGACCAAAGAGGTGATATTTCTTGTTTAACAGATCATGTCAAAGATAAGGTTATCATTCACTTGCCTCTCTGCTTCATCTTTGCCCCTGTCTGCTGCTTAAGTGTGAAAGCTTGGTTTTGTTTAGGAAAAAAACAGAAGAGTGCCTACCATGTTCAGTCATTTCACAGCCTTCAAAGGTGTTGAGTTAGTATGGAAATGCTGATATCTCTAACACCAGAGAAATCAATAAAACTAATCTTAAAAAAAAAAAAAAAAAGAAAAAGAAAAAGAAAAAGAAAAAGAAAAAGAAAAAGAAAAAGGTAACCTTACCCACACTCTTAGCTTAAATAGACTAAATCTGAGTGGAAAACATATTTTATATAATGACCCAGGTGATTACGAAGAAGAAACTATATCCAGATCTAAGTAGACCTATACATTTCCTACATTGCTCTTTAAAGGCACTTGCTTTAGAAATTATTTTAGTAGTAGGTCCTCTGTCACTGCTGACTTGTATGAAAATTGTCTTCTGTAACTATCGTATTTGGTATTACGTATGATGTAAATGAAGCATTCATTAGGAATATGTAGAATATGTTGTGAATATTAGCCTAATCTCTCCTGATTTAAATCCATTCCTATTTGTGACTTAAGCCCAAAGATCAGAATTGACTGATTCCCAAGAGAGAGAGAAATTAACTATATTCATGCCCAGTTTTTAGCTGACCCTGTTAGTTTTGCATGTCTCATTCAAGAAAAATTTGCCAGGATTTCAGTTTGTTCTCAGTGATCTTATGCTTGAAACTGTATTCATATGCGCTGGCTACTTACTGGTTTGGGTGTCGATTATCAGGGTTACAAATCCTTGCCTGTACTGGACTTTTATTATGATTATCAAGCTTCTTTTTAAAAAATAGAGAAAGTCTAATATTACATATATATACTACTCAAAAGCTTTATTGTGATAGAGATTGATAAAGCCTTACAATTACAGCTGGTACAAAGTATGAAGAATTTTTCATTAATTACTTTCTGCATTGTTTCTGGAATTTTTAGCCCCTCCCAAGTCATATTCCTACATGTGATAAACCTATTCTTACATCAAAATCTTGTAAAATCATTAATTTGTAGCTGCACAGCTCTGTGGACATCCAGAGTAAGTTTAGCACCAAAATTTTTCCTTATTGTTCTGTCTTATCAGTTATGATAACTTGTTTTTCATTCACTAGGCAGGGCATGAGTACTGGTATTAATTTTTACCAAACAGTCATTCACTGGTAGAGCACTGCAGTGTTTGAACAGGGCATTTTTTTGGGATGATTGTTCGGAAATTGAATTAAAAATTAAATTGCCAAGTTTTACTCTCAGATCATTATCCACATGACATATGAAGTGTTGTGCTATAGAATATTATGTATCCAGATTTGACAATATTGGGCAGTTTTGGTAGTACTCTCTTAAAAAACTCCTGCAGAAAAAGGAAAAAAAAAAGCAGAGATGGATATCAAAGGAAGAGCACTATAAAAGGATCAGGAAATAAAGGTCATACAGGAAGAGATCAGTAAAAAATGATTCTTCAGTTTGGAAAGTGAGGAATGGGGCAGAATGAGGGTAGGGGAAAAGAATCACATATGTTGATGACATTATTACCGTAGTGAAGATGTGTGAAGAAGGATTTAATGACATCAGTAACAGGGACATGCAGCAAAATTATCATACACAGACTTAGTAAGAAGAAGTACTGACTTTCTCCACATTTCCAGGTTCTGGAACTCAGAGGCTTGAGATATTAATGTCTCTAAGACTGGGTACAGGAAGCTGGGCAATGCACGATAGGAAGTCATGTTATTCTCACCCTAAATATACCAGACACTTTTCAAGACTGTGGGGCCAGGTAGACTTGGATCCAATCCCTTGCAGCAATTCTGTAAGTTAGATTGTTTTGCAAGGGTGGTAATACTGCTTTTCAGCATGGAAAGGTCCTGTTTTCTGCTAATTAGCTGAGGAATGGAAGTTTGAGACTTCGTGCCTGCAGAGATTACAGGAGACTCTAACTAATTCTCTCTGCTAAAGCTGTTGTGCTATGCTAACCTTTCTAATTTCAGCAGTACTTTCTGCTCAGCTGAACTATAGTTTTCCTGGAAAGGATGTATTTTTCCATTAGCAAAACCCGTTTTTAAAACACTGACAAAATAAAACAATGTTTTTGGCAAGATAGGCTCATTTACAAGTTCGAAACTAAGTGTGAAAATTGCTGAAAGCTGTTACTTTTATTGCAAATATTTCCTATGTTTCTAACAGAACACATTAAGTTGCAGCAGAAAATGCATTTTGAGGAAACAACCTGAAAATTTCAGAGCTTTAAAGGGAGAACTTTCAAAATAATGGTTTGTCAAGCTTTTTATTTTTACTCTAAGGTGGCTCCGACCTGAACTTGGAGCAAATTCTGTCTTCTTATATTCATTGCCTTTCCCCTCTATCCACTCCTTCCCATGACCTCAATCTCATGACCCATGACCCTTACTCTCGTGGTTTAGGAACAAAACTTCCCAATCCACTGCCCCTAGTCTACTTCTACCAAACCAGATGCCCTTGCTCAATCTCTACCTCTTCCTGCCCCCTTCCTTTGGAGGCACAAAGTTGAAAATTACAGGTTGAGATAAGAACAATTTACTGGGAGCAGCAATGAGATAAGAAACAGCAACAGTAACAGCAACAATGTTGATAATAATATTAATAACAAAAGGTATTAGACAAAGAAATCATTTACATGGAAAGTGAAACAACACCAACCACTAAGTCCCTTGCTCCCACAGAGATTCCCTTATTCCCACACGAGCTGGTATCTTGACAGTAGGGTCTGGCCATGCATCCTCCCAACTACAGTAAAAAATCAACTCTGTCTTGGCTGAAACTAGGATATTTACTAAGAAGGGTGTTTTATACTTTCTCTAATGGATGACGGTGTTCTGAACTGTTTATCTAATTTGGTCATGAATTCTACAACATCTAGAATACAATGCACCATTATGTCCTTCCTAAAGAATGAACAAACTTGGTATTTATTACATCTTTTAATAAACAAGAGGCTTTTTCCATCATACTACCCTAGTCATCTGCTTCCCTGCTGGGAAAGGAGCTTCTCCTGCTTCTTACTACCCCTGATTCATAACAATAGCTTTAAATATTCACTATCAAACATTTAAGGTGAATGTATCCTCCAAAGCCTTGGTGAAGCTTGGGAGTTCAGCTCCAAGAGCACTCAGGCAGCAAGAGTTAAACCCACATAGATTTCAGTATAACCTGACAAGAATCACATGGAAGGGAGCTTGGAAACTGAACGAAGTTTCTGAAGTGTAAGCAAGGTTTTGCAGTTTTAAGCAGTCATGCAGAGTCTTACCTCTCAAACAATTTCTCATTAGAACGTGCAGCAACAGCTAAAGCAAGGAGGAAAAGCCAAACCCAAGTCCAAAACAGGACAAATGCATCTTGGACGCCCAGAATTCTTCGTACAGAAACCTGGATGCAAATCTGTGCTCTTGAGCATGCAGCTGTGGAAAAGAATTGATAACAAACTGAGCCTTTATTGATAGAAATTGGAAATAGACAGATGCAGATCATCAACTCAAATCCAGGCCAGGATAGCAGTCACTGAAGCTCATTATGTCATGGGAACAATTGTGTATTTTGTTAAAGAGCGGGTGATGAGTACAGAAAGCTTTTCATTACGCAAAACTGTGTGGACAGTACTGTGGAGGACTAATACTGTGACACAATTCCTCTTTCAGTCCTGCCTAGGATGCAGCTCAGCAAAATGAAAGCTGGGTGGAAGGACTAGCACTGCCATTACCTGCAGCATATCACTTATAAACAAAAGTGAACATCAAGCCCTACTAATTTAAAGATATAATTTGAAAGCTGTATTGGCAGTGTATCCAATCCCTACACATATCTCACTATTTAACTGTCATGTGGATTCCATTCAAGGGGACACGCCACTGGATTCAGTCAGAAAGGATACCAAATAATGGAGCAGAGCCTTATGTACTCTTGGGGCATTAATTTTGTTTGGAAAGAATACAGACATCATGAACTTTAAAGAAAATGAATTATTTATATGTTTTCCTGTTTTTCTTTAGGTGGTTGGAAACAGTCCATCATTGTGAAGGTCGAAGTTCTCTGGTCATCTAACCAGGAAGAGCCCTGGTTATTATTAATACATTACTCAGCATGGCTGAGCAGACAGCCCTCTATGGCCTTTCAGAACGGGCCTTACAAACCACTGCTGTAAAAGCATGTGACTGGCTCCACATGAGGAATAACAACATTTTCTATGTTGTGCCATCTTCTCGGGTGGTCTGCTCATCTCTCTGTTATTTCTGTGCTGGTAATAATTTTAAAAGGCTTGTCTGCTTCAAAACATTCTGTACCTATATCACATGTACATTGAGTACACACCTCTCTATCACCACTTTCAGGAATTTCAATTTGAGTGATTTTTCTTTTCCTTTTCTAAATGTGCATGATCTAAGCAATGGCACACCTATTTACACAGAAAATGTATGACGAATGCTTTTCTGTAAGACTGATTCTTCCTTTACCTGCAGCAGAGGGCAGAGATGGAGAAAATATATTTTGCCTTTGATAGCCAGAATATAGCTGTGAAGTGATTGTGAACAGTTTTGGAGGTCCATATTGTTCAACTTACTGTTTCCTCAGCTTGAACAGAATTAGTTTCCTCTCCACTTACTGCAACCAACCATCTAAACTACAGTTTTCCCTATTGTTTGTGGGTCTGTTCTTCTTTCATCAGACGACACTCAGACCTGCAGATTTACCCTGAATTCAACCATTTCCCCAAGTAGGTACAGCATTTCTTAGTCTTTCCTCTCCTAGGCTCTGTTTTAAACTTCCGATCACTTTCCAATCATCAGAGGGCTCCAAAACCTCTGGAGGCAGGAAACATCATTAATGCCCAGCTGATCAAGAGCATGGGAGCCGAGCAGTGAAACCTGGCTTGGAGATCACCTTGCCATATGGTCTTCGATTCATTCTGTAGCACCATCAGCAACAAATCACTGAAATGAAATGGTAGCATCCTGAAATTTCTCACCTCAGCAAAATTTCTACAGTGAAATTTTTGTTTAAAGAGTGATATGGATTTGATCTAAGTTAAATAATGATAAGGGATAAAACAGTGCAAGGCCTCATCCTCAAAAGTTGTGGTGTTGAACTGAGATACGGAAACGAGATCAAAATCCTGGTGTTACTAATATCCCCTGCTTATCTGTTGCAACAACCCCATCTTGAACAACCAATAGCACTTTTCCTCATTTGGAAGGTGGGAAACTCAGGCTCATGTCACTGTGCCAAGTACTCTGACACCTGATCTCCAGTGATGCTGTGGGCTGCTGAGTTCAGAAAGGGCTCTCTGCTTCTGGCATGGAATCCCACACTGTCTGGAGCTGCACGTGGTCTCTCCAGAAGAACACCCTGGAAAATTAAAAGATGCATTTTTTGACAAATTCCTTGTTGTTTTTCTCTTAGTGCTGACTTTGGAGCACGAAGTCAAAGGCTCAAAACTACAAGAGAGCAGAGAAATGGTAGACAGGGAGGTGCATGCTGAAGACACATAGAACTTGTGCCCCACTCATACTCACTGGTACATACCCCACTGGTACTCATTTCAAGAATGCATGAGGAGTACAGGTTACTGCTTTCTTGTGTCCCTTATTTCAGGTAACTCTGGTAAAGCATTTGATCACAAGAGCCGAAAGAAAAACATAATTTTATTAATAAAAGTGACTGGGCCCTTGAAATGGGCCACAAGCCCATTGAAATGCTGTGTGGCTTTCCTTCCTGCAGCTGATTTTACTTGCCTCATACACTACCGACATAACAGTAGGCTGTTCCCTTTACTTTGTCTATCTGGCTACAGCACACACACAGACACATGCACAGACGAAGGCACGCCGAGCTTAAAGCCTGCAGGACAGAGTTAATGACAACACACATCATTATTACATCTGCATGGAGAAACTGAAATAGGCAGAGGTGTATCCTCCTTGCCTTGAGCCTGGAAGTCCATATGTCTAAGGAACATTTTGCATATGCAGCAAGCCCATTGTATGTTTATTTCTAATGTAAAGCTTGTGCTTTCCACTTTGTTCAATCTCTTTCTCAGTTTTCCATGACATGCTTTTGATGTCTGCAGTGCTGCCTGAATAGCAATCATAAAGGTCCTAATCCTAAAGCTTTTTCTGGCTCTGGGGGTGAAGTGCAGATTTTTAAGGTGTTTGCCAAGACAGCCTGTGCAAAGGGTTTGTTTTCGCAAGTGTTTGTGTGCATATGTGTGCACGATCCATGTGTGTGGCCTGTGTGAATACCAAGTGCTATTTACCCTTAAGACTTTCTAAACCACCCTCTGCCTGTGTAGAAAACATCTCCCTGCTGCAACAAAGCAGAATTAAAACTGTTATTTGCCCATTTTTTCTTTTATGTACACCCATTCTGTCCCCCTCCCCCGTGACCCTCTTTTGCAGTTTTCCTGCATGTTCTGAGCAGCAGCTGGAAGCCCCCTTATGTTATCATGCAGATAATGCAGAGCTGAGGAGGGAGGAACGAGGCACTAGAAGCACATTCATTACTGCTCTTTGTCTTGTAGAGCAACTGCTTCAAACTCCCTCCCTGCTGCACCAAGACTCAAAGAAATCTGCTTTTCCACATATGTTCCTCCTTCCTGCTCTCTTGTTGCTACTCAGTCTACTCCATCTCCCTCATTTTTGCTGTGCTTTTCCGGCACTGTTAATTGATTTAAGTCTCTCACTCCTCAGAGGCTCGATGGTTGAACATTTTGGAGAGTGACATAGGAGCCCTGCTTCAAGGGCCATGAAAACACTGTATTTCTCTATCCTATTAACTGTTTCTTCTAAGTAACTAAGAGAGGCATGGAATAAAACCATACCAAACTAATAGTTGCCCTCTTGACATGATTGCTATAAAACTTTGGAAGTGATTTGTTTAGTTACTTTCTTTCCCATGCATGCTTGCTGCCAGGAATGTACTGAGTTCATTTAACTATCAATGCAAGCAGTTTATACCTCACTGTAAAGCCTTGGGTAAACTCCCTAATTTTTAAATTTAAATAAAAATCTTGTTGGCATATGGAGTTCATTGTCAAAGTAATGATTCTGCTTCACCGCTAGTGTACTGAAAATAAGATTTTTTTGTCTTGAAATCTGAGATAATTGTTACTCACTTTAATGTGTAGTCCAAAAAACTAAGTCCAGTTTGCTGCAGAGCACAATACTTAATATTCAAATACTGTCTTTCTTTTAATTTCATTATTTTAAAAAATGGTGAGTGTTTTACCCCCATTTTTCTGTTAGAGCAACTGTGGTAGAGGGAAGATAAATGACTTTCACAAGGATTTGAGAATCTTGCTGGCCTAATGGCTTTCCATTAGCCTATATTGCTTCCATTTTAGGAAGAGAGATTGCTCAGATTCTTTTAATGTATTTATGTTCGCCACCTCAAAGCTGCTTTGAAATGATTAAGCACATGGCCAGGAACCACAAGTTCTTCCTCCTTCCACAGCTGGGTTCTCGTCATATTTTACAACTACGTCAAGCTCTGCACATAGCACTTAACTTCTGAGAGTGAGGAAAAAAGGGTTTGAAAGAGTGAGGATGCACAACCGCCCAGGAAACGGATTCCAGTACTTTCACCTGCAGATACAATACAGATATATAGTACACCACAAAAACTGATGATGAACTTTCATATGTGCTTTGGGTGGAAACCTAAGTTCTTTCACTCCGTACCTCAATGGATCCCAAACTTCCTCTTTTCTCTTTATTTTTTTCACTGATTCATCTACTCTATGTCTGTGTACCTTCAGAGTCATGACACTTTGTACCTTTATTTCAGACAATTGTTTTCCACTTACACAGATCAAGAAAATTTTATCACAGAGAATTGGGGAAGCATGCCTATGAGATGGACGCTTCTCACAGGCATATGAAGAAGCAGGCTGGGACTGAATGGTTTTTTTTCTCTTGCCTTTGGCAAGTTAAATATTGCCTACTGTTTGGGAAATTGTGATGGAAATGCACCCAGGTAATTACTTCCCAGTCATTGAGGTAAACAAAGTAATAATGAAAAACTAGCTGACATAGTAGTGTTGTCATCTGAAATTTTACTGCACTTAGCTTCAGTTCTAAATCCTTTTATATCTGAAAGTACACAAAAAACCTAAATCAGCATTTTTAAAAGACAAGTTAAATACATCTCTCAGAACTCCATTTGCGCATTTGAGTAGAAAAATCTAATCTTGTGCAAAGGAAATAAAAGTATAGGATAATCTCTCAGGGAAACCTGTAGTCTTTATATTAGATAAGAGTGGTGCTGATGATTGAGCAGATAAAACTCACTTGTGTTTATACTACCGGTTTATAAAAGCTAATCTTTGCTGTTTAATCCAGGCAATATGCTACTACTGCCAGTATAATGTGGGGAGCAGATTTCTCCCTACAGCACACCGTCCATTCGTATTATCACCAGACAAACTGAAATGGCAGAGAATGCACTGACTCTCAATTTGCAACCACCCAGTAAGTACTGAACTACTGCCTCAAGGTTACACTGCTCAGCTCTTTGCTCAAAAGACAAAAACAAATAAT
The DNA here is from genome assembly GCA_013398015.1 of Oreocharis arfaki. Lineage (NCBI taxonomy): Eukaryota > Metazoa > Chordata > Aves > Passeriformes > Paramythiidae > Oreocharis > Oreocharis arfaki. The sequence goes on along the minus strand of VZRR01006396.1, from coordinate 193,639 downwards.
AAAACACTTTAGTTAAGGATTCATACTTGTTTGTGCAAAAGGTGGGGCACTAGACCCATTTTACTGCTTTCAGTGAGCAATTACAGCCTGTTGTTTCCTCTGCTTTCAAATAGTTCCTGCATTCCTCCCACCTTTACCACAAGGTTGTACAGCATTTCACGTACTGTTAAACAGCATTTCATGTACTGTTAAACAGCAGCTTTACTCCACCCTATAAACACCTGTATTTCATTGTTGATGATCCACCCTGTGGTGATATTGATCCAACCAGCGAAACAAACTGTCCACGTCCCCTCCCCGCGGAACTCACTTCATTAATTTTTTTGAACGGCATCAAGTGTGCATAGAGGCAACACCTTGTTGACAAGAACCACCACTGAATTATATCTATCAGCATTCTTATATTTAATCTTTTCCACTTCTATCATCTTGTCATGCTCCTTTAGTATGTCTGTATTCATATGACTTCAGCTAAGAGGAAAGTGCCACTTTCTGAGCCAGCACTATAGCAAAAGGAGCTTGGTACCCAGCACTCGCATCAGTAGATCTGAATTCCCTAGCTAGGAACGAGTGGTAGGCCTCTGAGTGTTCTCGGGCTTATTCTTATTAAAAATAATTGAAATGAATTCTCTAATTATTTTCCATTTTTTTCCCCAGTAGATGTAAAAAGCCCACACAGGTAGCAGAAGTAGAGAGCAGTTATATGAAACATGAATCCATCCTTGATCTAGTTTATTTTCAATACAGATAGAAGAAGGAGTTTCTTGTGCTAGTAGTCTTCATGATTGCTTTTCTAATGGTAGCTGGATGGCACAAGCAAGGAAGAAAAAATATGCATGATTTCTCCATTGAAAACGACAACTTACAAAAGACCAGGAGCATAATTGCACGCACTGTTTTTTTCTGACAGGCAGGATTCTGCTGCCTGAATGTTATAACTGCACTGGCTTTTGCTTCAAGAAGTGGTGAGAAAGTCATTGACTATCAAATACGTGCAATGGGACTATCGGCAACTCTGAAGTAGCTCAGGAATTCACATTTAATTATACACTGTTTCAAACTGCAGACAGGCTAGGATATTTTTGTTTTAATATGTGGCCAAGGAACTTCAACTGAATTTTTGAAAAGGGGCTGTGTGAGAAGTTCAGCAATACCTACAGTTAGGCAGTTGGGGAAAGGACTGAGTTGCCTAAAGGAACTCAGGGAAAGTGGGTCAGGGGGTCAGGAAAACACATAGCAAAATGAAGTACAAGTTCCCTCCTGTGCTATCACCTTCCCTACCTGGTATTATTTCTACTGCACTTACACAGAACAGGGAAACTTCTGTGGTTAGGAACATGTACTAGCTCTGGTCAGGGTGAAGTTAACTTCCTTCATAGGTGCCACATCTGGGATTTGTGGATAAAACCCTCGGCAAGTCACCCGTGTTTCGGTTGTTGTGAGCACTGCTGGAACAGTGCCAAGGCTTTCTCTTTTTCCCTCTCTGTCCTCACAGCAGCAGGACGAGAGGGGTCAAGAAGTGGGAAGGGGCAGAATTTGGACAGCTGACGCAAACTGACCAAGCCTTAGGTTAGCTTAGTTGAGCTTAGCTTAGCTTAGTTTAACTTAGTTTAGCTGCTGACTGGGTTCAAATGACTCCAGAACGCATTTACTTAAATGAAAAACTTAACTCTTCCAGCTAGAAGAGACATATAAAAGGAAATCCTGGTTTTGGTGAATCTGGAACTGGTCGTTGATAAAAGCACTGCTGCACCTGTTTTGTAGAAAAAATGTATGTACTATTTAATCTAGCAGATAATAGCAACATAATTCAGAGAACACTGAATAACTAGAGGTCACGTCATGCTAATTTGTCCTGAATCAGCACATTATACATGGATTTTGTATTCTCCTCTAAACTTCCCAGAGAATGATTGCTATTCCAAGGGATCTTTACTCCAGGTATTACTAGCAGATCTGATTTGTGAATGAGAGAACCATCACGCTTGGACTCTGACAGTTCGCCTAGTTGCTGTTGCTACTAATACTCCAGACCTCTCTAGTTTCTTCTCTATTTTCAACTGAAGAGCTCAGAAACACTGTCAGAAGTCCTTTTTTCTTGCCCATATGCACTTTCCCACAGGCATGAGCACAAAAACAGCTCATTTGATGTGCGTTCTTCGAAGTAGCCACATTAGACACCAGAAAATGACAGAAGATCTGTAGTTTTTCTAGATAATTAAAGTACTCACCAAAACTTTAAAATAATTCTTAGTAAGTATTGAGTTTTCTTCCATACTGTTAATGCTTCATAAATTTTTGCCGGGGTTAACCGATATTACATATTATTTGAAAACAAAAATGGTGACGGATTTTAATACTACAAAATTAGCATTTAGCAAAATATTTCAGAGACACACCGTAACTTCAAAAATTTCAAGACATTTTTAGCAGAAAGTCTAAGACAAGTAACTATTTGGTAGTGTGGTAATTTAGAAGCCAACTAATACTTGTAGCTGAATTACTAAGGAGAATTGCAAAACCTGGGGAAAAAACAAGCTTAGAATTCTGTTGTCTCTAGTCCTCCAGCTGGGAGTCTGTAGAGAGAGAGATGCAGAAAGAGACAGACCTGAAAAAAGAACTTCATGCCTCTGTTTGCTTATCAAAATCTTAATATTTTGATTTCCCAGAGTAAAAAGGCACTGCCACTACCAAGAGCAGTGTGTTCAGAAAGAAAAGCTTGTGGTTTTTTGCACCCTTCTTTGCTTTCTCTGAGAAGAGACAGAGACTCATGGTACAGGAATATGCTCTCCTTTGTTCATGAATCTTATGCCCATAAAACATGTTTGTTAAAGCCCAAGAGAAGTTCTCTTGGAATATGCATGGAACAGCACCAGCATCAAAGGAGGTGAAGTAATTGTCTTTCTTTATTAAGATCCAACTCTTACAGCAGTTAATTTCTAAGAAATCAGGAGGAAATTCAGCAAAAGGTTATACTTCTTGCTGTAATTTCTACTTAAGTGACATAGGAAATTGGCTTATTTTGTTTAAATGGATGTCAGATGTTGCTAAAAGACAAGAAAACTCAGTCACGGGAAACAGTTCCCTGATACAGCAGGGTACTCAGAAGGCTTGTTGTAAGTGCTGGCTAAACATGCAGGTAGTGAAACATTCAGCCAGTGAACAGAATAAAGTTTCACCTTCCAGCTTTTCTGAAGACCCTTTCCGGAGGCACATCTTACACCTTTAGGTGATTTGTGTCATTTCTGCGTAGTGGAGGTCAATGCCAAGGTTCTAATGACCTGGATTAGTATCCCTTAGCAGTCAGGACAAGAGTATCCCTAAGAAAAACAATCAACATTTAGCACTAGGTCTATAAATACGTTATACTTTTGTTGCAAAGAAATCTATAAAAATGTTCTAAAACTTGATTAATTCTTGAAACTACTAGTTACTAACATGGAACACGTTTCTTTAGGAAAAAGTTGGTAATATATCTATACCAGATATGCCTGATTTTCAGTAGCAAAGCACTTTTTTTTTAGGGATTGCAATTTCAGACACTGCAAATTCAGTTATGAAAATTAACTGAAGCAGAACCTAGAAGGGACATAAAAAATTAGCACAGGTGACCTACATTCATCAAACCAGCAGGAAATTGAATTGAAGTGAGCATTCTGGTTCAGCTTTAAGGAGAGCCAGTGAGAGAGGGGCCATACTGAGCATCCTGTTCATCATACTACACAGCAAAAATATGCATTTTAAAAACCTAGAAAGCCTAAGACAAACTTAGACCTTGTCTCACTCTTACCACTTGGAAGTGTTCTATAGGCCTCTTGTGTTCTCACTTGCCAGATAAAGCAGGTTAATCTCTGTTCATTTAAAAAGTTGTGTCTTTTTTTTTTTTATTTTTTTTTGTCAGGGTCAAGGTCCACATGTCGAAGTTTCACCCACTCGATTTTGGTTCTGATACTGCCACAAATCTATATGCATACTTTATTTTCACCAGAAGTATTCCTCTGGAGCAACCCCATCAGTTGTGAGGCCACTTTTGCATCAATCCATATGTAAGTACTTCAGAATAGTGGGGCTTCGCAAACTAGCAAGCAGACCCAGTTGCTTGCATTTAGAACTGTCCTGCGTACCTAGCACTAGTTTATACCTAGTCCATCTAACATTAACTCAGTATTTATCTCTTAATGAGAACAGCATTATTTCCAGTGTACAAAATCAGGTAGATTCAATTCATCCAGATTAACGAATTCGTGGAAGAAGACATTTGCTATGCTGATATATCAGAAATAAATGATATCTGTTTAACATAAGAACTGGAAGATGTGGAAAACACGAACTAAATACGGAAACACAGTGAGTTATGCTTAAAGGCTAAGTTCTTGACTAAAATAAAGCCATTCAGTGGAAAGGAATTCTTTCAGGAAATCCATTCTGAGGATAAAATTGATGTTTTATTTTAGTTGATTAAAAGATCATAAATAGGCGTACAGGTAAAAGCATTTGCTATTGCCCTAGAGAGTGGGGGAAGATGCCAATCATACAGAGGAGAGCTCGAATATAACCCAGGAATCAGGCAAGTTTGAGGACAGGTGCCATGACACGAACTCAACAGCGCAACGTCATGCATTTAGCAATAAGAATTTCCTCTCTCCCAAAAGACTGCTTTTTGGAAGAACAGAAAGTCTACTATCTGTTCTGCAGTAAGATTTGAAAAGTACTGATTTTTAAATGAGATGTTCCTGTGTTTATTGTATAGTACCCAGGTATCATATCCTTGCAGCTCCTCTCTCCTGTACTGCCCATGAGCCAATGTCAAAAACTGGGATAAGAGAAGGGAACACAGGAGAGAGGACAAGGTCGAAGGAATGTTTTGAAATAAATGTTTCATGACCATTTTTATATTAGAGTGGCCTCAGTAATAAACTGAGTATAGTGTGCCTGAGCCTAGCAGACTCTGGTGTGTTATATTCACTCACATTGATGGTATTCCACACAATTTCAGATGTGACCGTATCTCAGCTGTAGCCAGAGGAGACTCAATAGTCTTTCATACACAGACAGATGCAGGCAGTTACACACCCTGGCTGGCATGCTCACTTTGCCTCTGATGCTAAACAAAAGGTCTCTGTATGAGGTCACCATATAATGAGCCATAGTTCAGTTTTAAATACATTTTCAATGTTTCCATCCCAGTGCAGAACAAAGAGAAGTGCCCCAATTCAGGCCAACACATTCCAACATCATCATTTGAGGACAAAAATTATTTCTGTCAACAGTTGTCTCGGCATCACTGTTTCATGGGAATCAGACTTCCTGATACATTGGATACTGGCTGTGATGTCAAATGCCTGTCATTGCCCTCTTTAATCTTAATTGGAGATCTCTTCTTTGAGATTTGTCACATTGCTGCACACTCAGTATTATATGAGTAAATCCTTTTCTGATTGTCCTTCAAAATTATACTGTTTTGGTTATCAAATATTTGCTTTCTTGGATGCCTGCAAGTATGTAAAATCTGGGGTGCAAAATAAGACACCAAAAAAAGACAAGCTGATTGGTTCGTGCTTCCATAAGAAGGTGATTTTTCATTTTGCTCTCCATAATTCAGTCCTTTTCCAGAATGCCAGGTCAACTTTCAGGTGTGCAGGCTCATAAAATAGTGTGTTTTCACTCATAGTTTCTATATAGACTTCATCTTTTTATTTTGAAACTTTCTCAAAACACTGAATTCCTTCTAGTTTCTGGATTGTAATTTCGTATTGAACTGCTGCACACTACATCTCAGGTGTGCTAACGTACTGTTTTCAGACAGTACAATTAAACATGAGGGTACAGAACGTTTTAGGATTCCAAAATTAGATTTGCTTTAACAAACACCACGGAATACAGAAAAGTGGTTTTTTGGTTTTTTTCTGAACTGAAGATAATAGAAGACTTCCAACAAATCATCTAACTAATGCTATGAACTAGAATAAACAGTTTTATTTTCAGCTGGATATGTTTACATCTATCTCACTGCAATTCACAGGTAAAGCAAAATGGGAAGCTATTTTAAAAATATTCAGCTTTATTTCCATAACTCTTCATCACAATGGGGCTTAGAGAAGCCTGTTGCATTAGAAAATATCAACTCAAAATCTTTGGCAATCTTATCTTCCCTGAATAATCCCAGCTCCTTGGCACATCTCAGTTCTGCTTTTGCTCTCTTGTGTTCTTGACTCTGTATACACCTTGCTTGGCAAGTTTACAAGTAGATGCACAGCAACAAGTGATTAAATGTTGCAGTAGGTATTCTACACACTGTAGTCGTACCAGGGTTTTTTTCTCCTGGAAGTGCTTACTGAATGTTTTATATGATGTTGGTCTAAGCTCGCAATAGAAGCCAAAAATATTTTCAGGTGTCACATTCCTAGTATCAGATAGGTCTTTGCAACATTGCTGAAAGAATGCACTTGGAAAATACACCCTATTGGGTTCCTAAGTAATGAAACATACAGACAGATTTTCTTGGCAAATTCTAACACTAACATACCAGCACATTAACAAGGTACTTTATAGCAATATATGGACAGCCAGGTTACTGTGCAAAATATTTAGTTACAGAAACACCAGTAACTTTCAGTATTACCCTTGAGCTCCCTCTGTTATGAATGCTTTTCATGCTTTCACTTATTCTCTTCCTAGACTTCAAGAACATGTCTGCAGCTTCCCATGGCTTTGATGATCCAAGCCCCTTTCTGTGTCTTGTGGGAAGTTCCTGCCGTCTGATGACTGCAGTCTCTTCAGAATTAGATTTTTCTTCTCACAGACCTGCATTTGTACTACAGCTCAGATCCAGGCACAGTGCTAGGGTTTCAAGCCTCTCACAAGAGACTACCTCAAAAATGTGTCACCAAATGAGGCAGAATGTGAAATATTCCTTGAGTAAACGACTTGCTAACCTTCATCCCTGCTCACTCCTCACAAATCAATCAGGTCTAGGTGTTCCTCATCTCTGCTTTTTCTGAATTGATGGTTTCTAACCCACCAGAGCTCCTTCTAATTATGCAATGGCTTATCAACTGGCATCACATCAAAGAGTAAAATGTTGTACGGAACGGGCTGCAATCTGGCTCTTCTGTAGCTGAGCTTGTATTAGAAAATGGAGGTAGGGAGCTTTGGAGAATGGATGTCTTTTTCTCCCTTCCCTCCTCTGGCTGGTCAAAGCAGGGAGGCTCAGACTTCTGTTTTCAATTGAGATTTTATTTTCTTTGACTATTGTTAAAAACAAAAAGATTCTGTGAGGAGAAAACAGCTTTTAAAAGAACGTGTGTGTGGCTTTTGCTTCTCTCTAGCTGGTGACACAGCCTACATGATTGTACTTTGAAAAGGCTTTTCCTGGGGCGGAATGGGGAGTCTGAATGTCTCCTGCAGTATAAACGATTCTCTCTCTGTAAGCACAGCAACAAAGACAAGGTAAAATTTAAGGATTTCAGAGATTTGCAATGACAATTCATCATGATGCACCGCAGAGTTTAACAAGCGTGTTAAATGTACGGATGATTTCTCTGATCCCACAGCACGGCAAAGAAAACTCCAGTAAGCCTCTCTTTTCCATTTATGAATCTACACCCCTTCGTTATCCGTGCCAAGGAAAGCACAAGACTTCTAACATTTAAGCATAACCGAAAAAAACGTTCAAGGAAAACGTCAGTCAAAAGGTCTATTTACAAGGGTCTCAGGAACTTCAGTCTTTTCATTTGGTGAATTAAAATATCTTTATGGAACAAGATGTAGAACTAGATCTGTCTCTTCAGGACACAGTAACACCACAGTTGTAGAAGCCCTACACTTTTTCTATTTCTTTTGAGTGTTGTTTTTTTCATAATAGAGGACTTCAGAATCTTTAAACATTGCTGGAATAGAGGAAACAGAGTAACTGGAGCAAAAAAGCCCTGCACTTCTGTGTTTTTGTATTTATTTTAAACATGACACGGAACTACACATAGATCAGATTAATGTCTGTCTGATAGCTGGTTTCCACAGACAGTTATATTTTTTAGTAAACTCCATCCAAAGCCTGTTTTCAGGATACTTCTTGCTTTACAAGCACAACTAAACAAGCAAGAAATATAGATGGGGCAAAACTGAGTATCTGATGCACAACCAAAAAATCATGCCAGTGCCAAAGCAAATAAAGAAATACAATACCAAAAGCTTTGGTTTTGTTCTGCTAAATTATAACCTTATTTTTAAAGTTGGTAAGTGTTTTGTAATTTTTTTGTTTTCTTGTTATGACAAAGAACATCATTCACTGGAGATTTAATTCACTTCAGCATGCTCTTCGGCGGTTTTTTTGGAAAGCTGATAGTGAGAAAACAGTTTCTTCTTTTTAAAATAATTTAAATTTTTCTTTTAATTCTAAGCATTTTTATAGGATTTTATTTGGGAGGCTTTGAGTTAAAAGAAAGAAAAAAGGATGATATCCAAGCCTCCATGGCTTCTCACACAGCTACAAATATTTTTTCTTTGAAAAACACATTGAGCCAAAGCCTACATCTACATCTGTAAGATATAGTATCAAAAAATTTTAGTGAAGTCAGTGAATGTTCTCTGGTTTTGCAGGTATAACAGGCTAAGCTGTTTAACAGGCCAAGCCATGTGTGTTTATGTTTCATAACAAAGAGTATACACCCAAAGATTTAATGTATATGAGCCCTATAAAGCTTTATCTAGGTATAATAAGTAAATCTTAACTTACAGCTAGCAAAAAAATACAAACAGAAGTGTCTCGCTCTTCAAAGAATCTGTTTGCTTTTCCTCTGACTCAAGTCCTGATTTATATTTGAGTCCTTATTTTATAATTCTTATGTTGAAAGGATTATGATTTTGACAAAACTATATAAAAGGCCTTTCATATATTTACAAAATCATCTAGGCTGTCTGTCATTCCGTAAGGTATTGTTTTTCTCCTTAATTAAAATCTCGCTCCTAAAATTCATCATATATGAAATACTACTCCAGTTTTTTGATTACCAATTAATTTCTGCCTAATATTGTGTAAAATCAGTATCAAAGCATTACTGTCTTAGCTGAGGCCTTCACACATCAAATTGCTTGGTCTATTATGCTACACTTCTATTTAGAAACAGGATGGTTTGAGTTGGAAGGGACCTTCAAAGATCATCTAGTTCCAACACACCTACCATAGGCAGGGACACCTCCCTCCAGGCCAGGCTGTGCAGAGTCCCATCCAAACTAATGTTGAACATTGCCAGCAATGGGGCATCCACAGGTTCTCTGAGCAACCTGTCTCCCACTGCTCACAGTAAAGAATTTCCTTTTTATGTCCAATCTAAATCTACCCTCTTGGAGCGTAAAACCATTGCCCCTTGTTCTATCACGGCAAGTCCCTCAGTCCTTCTTAGAAACACGCTTTATGTATTGAAAAGCCACAGTAAGGTCTTCTTGGATCCTTCTTTTCTCCAGGCTGAACAACCCCAAGTCTCAGCCTGTCTGCACAGCAGACATGCTCCATCCTTCTGACAATCTTCCACTGGACCCACTCCAACCTGTCCATGTCTTCCTTCACCTGCAGCCTCCAGGCCTGGAGACCAGAGTACTGACTGCAGCACTCCAGGTGGGGTCCCACCAGAGCAGAGTAGAGGGGCAGAACCCCCTCCCTCTCCCTGCTGCCCACGCTGCTTTGGATGCAGCCCAGGATACGTTTGGCTTTCTGGGCTTCAAGGACACGTTGCTCATGTGCAATTTTTCATCTACCAATACCCTAAGTCCTCCTCCACAGGGCTGCTCTCAATCCTCTCATCTCTCTTCATCAATAGCAGGGGTTGCCTTGGCCCAAGCGCAGGACCTTGCACTCCGCCTGGTTGAACTTCATAAGGCTTTCTTTGGCACAGCCTTCAAGCCTGTCAAGGCCGCTCTGCATGGCATCCCTTCACTCATACACAGAACTGGACCACATAGCTTGCTGTCATTTGTAATGCGCTGAGAGTGCACTCAATCCCACTGCCTATGTCATAAATAAAGATATTGAGCCAAATAACGACCTCTGAGGGATACCAGTTGTTACTGATCTCTGTTTGGACATTCAGTCAAATGGATGTGGCCAGCCAATTCCTCAGCCATCAAATAGTCCCTCCATCAAACTCAGATCTCTCCAATTTAGTGACAGTCTTGAGTAGCATTCGCAGAAGTCGAAATAAAGTCCACAGCTTTTCTCTTATCCACCAATGTAGTTATTCCATGCTAGAAGGCCACTGGATCAGTCAGGCATGATTTTCGCTATGTGAACCCAAGTTGCTTGCTTCTTTCATGTCTTCACCTGTCATCCATAAGCCTTGACAAAACTTTCAGCAGGATCTTCTTCATTTTCTGTACCTCTGGATATAGAGGCAAGGATGATTGGCCATTAGTTCCCAGGGTCCTCCTTTCTTCCCTTTTCAAAAATAAATAAGATGCTTCCAATATTTTTTAAAAAAAATTCGAGTCTCTGGGGACTTTGCCTGACTGCCATGACTTTTGACTTTTTACAGGCTATAAATATGGTGTGGTTGATAACACAGTCTTCTAGAGTTACCCTGTGATCTACATTTTACACAGAATTCTAAGGAAATCTTGTGGTTCTCTTCTATTTATAAGAAACACATAAATAAAGAGTTATCAATGTCAGACTAGAATAATATTTATTTTCTATCTCCACTTAGAGTATAAATGCTTTTAATTATGCTTAAAATATTGCATTTCTTTGTTTAAATAACTTTGTCTCTTACTACAGTAGATTTTTATCCTTGAACAAAAAATATTGTTTTGGCAATAGTTGGTATCGGAGCTTCAGCACCTGTAGTTATCCTCCCCATTCTCTTTCCCTGTAGGTTTTTTTATTTAAAGGTAGAATTCAGTAGACAAGATTATACTTTCCTTATGAGAGACACTCCCATTGCTTTAAAAGCCAAACTTATTTATCACACCTTTCAGGAGAAATTTAGGGAATGAGTGATCTGTATGCCATGTTCCTAAAAATCAGTGAGCTTAGAATACCTTTGCAAAAAAAGGGACAATGCACCATCAAGTTATGATTTCAGAAAAAGGAACAAGAACAACTTCAGAAACTAACGCTAGGAACTAATGTTAGAATTTCTAACCTTCATACGGTAAACTTAATGTGGATGTGAACATAGACATGCTATGTCTACAGCATTATTCCAGTGGGCTTCTAAGTAGTTTGCCTGTCATGGAAAAAGTTCCGTGTTTTGAGGTCACTGTATCTCTTAAATCAATGTCATCATTTATTCCTGGTTGAGACAACTGTGGTAATCCAAACATGAGATGTTAGGACCAGGGGCTTCTACCAGAGAAAAATTACCAGAAGGTTTATGGAGATTTTGATCATTAAGTCCATGTCAGCGAATTTTGGGCCACAGATGTTTCAATTTAGTTAATGAAAGTAGTATGACATACTTCCTCCCACATAATGGGATTAGATATTAATTTAGGAACACTAAATATGCTAAATTATCAGAAGATGTTCAGTTTATAAACAGGAAATCTGTGTGCAGGATAGATTTGCAACAGGGTGAGAAGTAGCAGAAAACTCAGTTTTAAACAGGTTGCTAGCGACACTCACGCAAATGCCAACTACTTCTGCCAGAAATTTATCATGATTAGGGTTGAAGATGGATCAACAGCTCACAGCAATGGTGATGAGAGCTTGGAAATATTTTTTCTGGAAAGTTTTTGGATATCACAAAAACTTTTTTGGGTATCACAAAATCCTCATCTGAGTGAAAAGTACATGTGCATAGATTTGAAACCAGTAAAACCTGCAACATTGGTTTTAATCTGGAAAGACAGAGGAAACTGGTTCATAGTAACTCTTTGGACCCGCTCAGGTTAGCTTAGCAGACAGACCAGCGTGATTAGAAAGGCTGAGGACACATAGGTATTCTGAAACAAAGATCAAGAGTTATAAATCTCTGAAGTGTCACAAAAACGGAGCAAGGTACTCAATAGTAAAGGGAATTCTGATCGTTTGTGGTAGACAAATGGGTTGAATCTAGATAAAGATATTACTGAAATTAATATGTTTGTCACAGGAGAGTGAGAAAGGAAAGCATTCACAGCACTGGCAATAGAAGCTTTAGCTGGTAAGACAAACATTGGACACAAATGCACCTTGATAAAAGTAGAGGCTCCATTCTCCACATTCCATTGATACAAGACAGGGTAGCAGATGCAGCAAGCTAGTTTTGTTGGAGGGTCTTTTGTCAGCCAAAAATGTCAAGGGTGATGGGGCCTTGGTCTTTTCTCTAGATAGCCCATCTCTGCTCCTTATGGCCCTTATTGCCTGCAAAATGCATTATAGTCCAAACCCTGCAACCATCTAATACATTTAAGAATAAAAACATAAATTTAATGGCTCATCTAGATGAAATAATTTTACCATATTCTTACAGCTGCACTTCAATAATTGTGTTTCCTATAGAAATTAAAAAAAATTCGGAAACTCTATGTATGCAATAAGCAAATTACTTACCTAGTTTAAAAGAAGTAATTCTTCTAAGTATCATACATTACTTCTTGTGGAAATCAGGCTGATCATTACTGATATTTGCATTGTATATATGCATTTCTAAAGTTAAAATCAGACCACAGGCTTTAGCTAGACATGTAATATTGAGGGTTTGCAGGTCTAATGTAAAAAAAAAACATTTCCACAGTCTTTATTATCCAAACTTACATTGCTCTTCTTAATGTATTCTTTAGCTTAACACTTAAAAGATCCGGTATTTCATTCTGAATTTCCTTAAGAAAATCAAGGTCAAAACATCTCTCTAGAAGATTTCCATGACAGTCCAATGAAATTCTAGTAAACTTTCCACACAAGGATACATTAAATTTTGTTTTAAACCAGTTCTCATCTTAGAATAATACTTAAAATTTCATCGAGAAATTTAAAATGTGAGTTCAAATAGTCTGAACAGTTTTCTTGTTAACTACAATTTAATGGTAAATTATTGAAACTGCAAAACAAAGGATCTGAAAACGGATTTTGGACTAGTTCAACACAGATAAGTGAATTATCGAAAAAAAAAATCAGATTAGAGACCTTTAACTGTTCTGTGATACTGTACTTCAGACCCTCACCCTAACCTCCCACTACATTCATCCCCATATTCTACCCTTTCCTGCAATGTCAGTGTACTATAAATTGTTACACGTCTTAGACTGACTTGTCATATTTGGCATCCGTTTAATTAGTTTTGGCAGATGATTTTCAGTGACTCATGGGAGAGTACTTTTGGTCTCTATACTAACAGATGTACCATTTCCTGTGCTAAAAGCAATGACAACAATGTCACATGGCTATAAAATTGTAGGAATTTGCTACTCGTAGTCCAATAAAAACAACTTACTTTAAAAAATGGAGCAGATAAGGTGGAAAATACACATCAGCAGAAATGTCTGGTTGTAAAAGATTTGATCCTTTGTCACTTCTCTAAACTTTGGGTGGTGAACTAGAAATTTATATTATACAAAGCATTAAGTTGGTGGCAACCATTACTTTTTGTGACAAAGAACCCCGCCGCATTGAAGAAAGCCGCCTCTTCACATCACATACATGGAATAAAATGGACACATATAAACAACTATCGCTTTATTTATCAGCCCTGGCACAACTTGCTAGACGTTCTCTTGTTCATCCTAGCATGTTAAAGTATTCTCCTTGTTAAAGACGACCTCCGTAGAGTAATACTAGTAGACCAGAGGATGCCCTGCAACAATTTCTAAATAATGATTTACCCACTTGCATGTCCTTACTCTCCTTCTCTACTTAGTTTATGCAGCAGAGAATCCCTCAAAAGATACAATAAGAAGTTAAAGTCTAGCAATTAAAATATGGTGGTTTCCTTTAATGATCTTCAGCGAGAAAATGGAAGCAGCATCCTGCCTGCATGCCATATTCTTGTTCCAGAGAGGGACCTGGAGGAGGCCACCAGGTCTTGGCTAGACTTTTCTCAAGCTTTCAGGGGAATGCAATTTAAACTACCAGCGCCTGTAGGAAGGATTTTTCTGCTATACCACTCACAACTACTGGTTCAAGTAAAGCCCTGCCAACATTAAGGAAGTTTCCTGACCACCTAGGAGCTGCTCTGGCAGTCACAGTCCCACCACCACAGACTGTCACTGCTGAGATTGCAGCCCCTTCAGAGCAGGCAGCTCCAGTGACCCAACGGGAGCCCTGCACGGCTCTCTGCACACCCCACTCTCAAGCAGTCAGACCAGGTTTCCCATGGCAGAGTCTCAGATGTCTCATTCCACAAAGCCATTTATTCACAGCGTGGTAACACAGAAACAGCTCGATCTGGTGCCTCTGAGGACAACCCACAGAAAAGGAACCCCCGATCTTTTATATCCTCACAGTCCAAGTATGGGAAAGTCTCGCTCTTCTCCCAGCTCACGGTCCCCCTCACGGTCCCCCTGTCCTTCCACCTCGCTGGCTGGCTGGCGCCACCGGCCTACATCTCCTTTGTTATGCAAGAAGTCGGCAGTTCCAGGTTCCTGCTGTGTCTTTCAATGTCCATTCACCTGGCTGGTGTGGCTCATCTACGTGTCCTTTGTTATCCCAGAGGTAGGCAGTTCACCTTGGCCATTGTCTGGGCTTCTACCAAGAGGTCAATCTACATTTAAAGCTGCATGTCCTGTGTCTTGCAAGCCCGGCTACCGGCATCCTTAACAATACTCACTAGTCATTTCAATTAACTTTTGCAAGCAATCTGAGATTCTCATCTCTCTTTCTAAGAACAGGAAAATCCTGTGAATCTTCGAGAGAGATTTTCATGTGAACTTCTGACTGACTGTTCTGAAATTCTTGTCTTATGGAGAACAGACAAAACCATGTGGCTTCTGTCCAGTTGTATTACACATACAGCCAGCCCTTCCAGGTGTGGTACAGACAGCTGAACGCAGGTAGAAGGGAAAGACTCTCTTGCTGTTACTAAACTGTGCTTTTTAGAGTCAGCTGAAATATTTTTTAGATAAAACTTTGGGGAACAAAGGCTAAAGAAATGCTTTTTGGATCTCTGGAAGTGTTCAAGGCCAGGTTTGATGACGCTCTGAGCAACCTGGTTCAGTGAAAGGAGTCCCTGCCCACGTAGGGGGGATTGGAACCAGATGATCATTAGGAACACTTCCAACCCAAACCGTTCTACGACTCTATGATCTTCAATGACTTAATTCCCCAGTGCAATTAACCTGCCACTTTTATCAGAGCTGAATTCAGCAAAACAAAACAAAAATGAAGGGAATGTATTCATTACTTAATTACAATTAAAGGTTCAGATTTAGACAAGCTACCACAGGGAGGTGTAATTTGCACTTCCAAATATCAGCCAATCCTCTTGTGCCAGAGGGGGCAATTCATCACTGAGGAGGAGTTGTGACTGTGTTTCGTGACAGCTCTGCTGGCAGTAGACGCCAAGTCAACACCTCTGTTAGACATACTAGTCACACCCTTTTTCTGGATAGCCCTACCCACTCCTTCGGCTGCTCT
This sequence comes from Oreocharis arfaki, assembly GCA_013398015.1. Taxonomy (NCBI): domain Eukaryota; kingdom Metazoa; phylum Chordata; class Aves; order Passeriformes; family Paramythiidae; genus Oreocharis; species Oreocharis arfaki. Next base: position 178,095 of record VZRR01006396.1, on the reverse strand, counting down.
TTCGGCAGCCTGGAGTACCTAATACCCTACACTGGTATTACTTGTATTGAACCAGCAGTTTGCAGCTTTTCCACATATCAAAACAGGGGGAGGATAAAATTCCTCAGCATTAGAAACATGACTTCATGTCACAAATACAAAATCACACGCATTAATCCTTTTAAACATATGTGTCTGCGTAGAGGAGGACAAGAAAGAAGAGGTCTTTCAAAACTGAAATTAAAGCTGGAATTGGAATGGTCTCAAATGTATTTCTTGAATCACCTTCTTTAATGTTTTCATGGTATTTATCACAGATTCCTTCTTTCTCCTTCCATCTTTTAACATGCAAAAATGAAGTGATTTAAAAAAATATTTATCTGCTATAGATAATCCGTAATATTTATTCAGGCCTCAGTCAACCAAAGTTTCATATTTCTCACGCAACATTTCAATATTTTAATGATGTGTTGAATATTCGATAGAATATGTTTAGCCCAATTTAACTTGTAATGTGGAAAATCTCCTTAAAATTGAGTCACAGAAATCAGATGTTCAATGCTAGAGATTTTCAAACATGGCTAAGTTTCTTTTGTATGAAATTAAGGTTAGCTTTGACTTTGTTTTTTTTGGACTACGTCTAACACAAAAGCAGCTATTTTACTAATAAAGAAAGCCTACTGTGACCTTTACACTGTCTGTGATACAAAAACCTCTCAACATTGCAGAAAGCAATGTCAGATATAATTTAAATCCTTGCAATTTGAACTGTCATCAGTGATAAGCTCTCCCTCATCAGCAACAGGGGAACACATGCCCAGTAGTTTGGAACAGTGTAAAAATCTTTTGATGTAAATGAAAGCAAGTTAAGTATTGATTTCCAGGTTAAAAATTTTGGTTGTATAAACTGAAGATGATGATAATAATATCTCATGTCAAAATACTTCAGCCCACTTTAGGAGTACAAAAAAAATTCAAATTGTAATAATTTTGTTTCACAGTGCTAATGCAGATCAGTATAATTGCCTCCCTTTGGAGGCAGATAAACTGAATGAAGTAAAGACACCCTTTTCTGAGAGATATTCTCAGATAATTTTATTTTAGGCATACAATTTTGAACTAAGAACCCTTTGTTGATATGAAAAGGAGGGCCTGATGTAGTGTTAACAGATATTTAGATAAGTATCTAATGGAATGACTTGAATCTCAGACAATAATTTAGTCTCCATCCATGTTATTCCTGCTACATCCTTAGGAATTTGCTGCCTCAAAATCTCAGGATTGAGAAGACTGTTATTTACAAAATTCCTGGCAGTACTACATAGTTCGTGTTGTCTCCAATGGACTTACATAAGCAATCATTTCACTATGGCCTTATCACTACTTAGCAGCAAAAACAAAATATAAAACATTTTATCCTCTTGTTGCTAAAAATCGATCATACTTCTTACAATTAAAGATTCAACTTTTAAAGTGCACATACTTCATGTATGCATGGTCATTGTAATATTCCTTTCTTCTGTCTTTCATATCCACTCTGTAAATAAAGTAAATACTAGTCCCAGGAAAAGGATAAGTAACTTAATTTTAAAATATTACTTGTATTTTCATTGTTGTTTAAAAAACATACTAGATTTTATATAAAGTACATAATAAGCTTTTCTTCTTACCAGTGCTTAATATTTTTATAGCATGTATCTTCTTCATTTTTCCTTAGGCATGGTTTATGTTTCTGACATTATTAAAACTTGTTCAAGATGACCAACTAATTTTTGTATAAACACTAAAAATAATCATAAAACATCATGCTGGGAGTCTGAATTACCACCCAACACGTATCTTATTTTTAGATGTCACTACCCAAGCATTTACATTTTTTAGATATGCTTTTGGCTTTACTTCCAGCTTTAACTACATGACTAAGATTGACTTCCCTGCCACTTTTGTATGCAAAGTGAATCAAATTGCACCCCTTGGCTCTGTCAGAGCATAGAAACACACAATGGTTTGAGCTGGAAGGAACCTTAAAGAGATGATCATCTAGTCCTGACCCCCCCGTCACAGACTGGGACACCTTCCACTAGACCAGGTTGTTCAGAGCTCCATTTGACCTGGCCTTAAACACTTCCCAGTATGAGGCATCCACAATATTTTAGACAACCTCAGTTCCAGTGCCTCACCTTAACACTTTTGAAATTGCAGCTTAGTTTCAGACGGCCTTTGCTCTCAAAACCTTAGTTCTTCTACTGTGGAGAGGAAAGGGCTTTTTAAGCTATATAACCTTGGCGTGTTGAGCACTTAGAGACAGTCGTCCACTTCCCCACCCCAGGAAACAGGCATCACTGCCTTGGAGAAAGGCAGAACAAGTGTAATGGTAGAAAATTCAACCCAGTGACATTACTCACCAACTTAGGTGAAACACAGAATTCACATAGCAGCAGAAGATCTGCCACGTGGATTGTGTTAACAATTTATTATAGCATAATCCACTAGGAGTATTACTGAAACACTACACTTAATAATTATTAAACACTTAAAAAATTAAACTGAAAGCTCAGGACAAGCCATCATTCTTGATCAATGTAAAGGGTAAATATTTCCACTGTATATTCAGCGGAGATTTTACTTCCGTGAAGTAACAGTGGAGATTTTACTTCCGTGAAGTTTTGAAAAACTATCTTTGTATTTACTAGAGTATTGATCTTAATAGAATAGAATATTGCTCTTAATAGGAAAGATTCTAGTGCTAATAGTCACAAGAAGTGTATTTTGCCCATCTGGTCGGATAATCAAGTAAGTATAAAATCTATAATTTTTAAAGAATAATGAATTTGGGAATGTGTATTGGAGCCTATGGATGCATACATAGCATATACAGGACAGACAAATTTTTCATGGCATATTTCTTTATCCAAGGGTTTAGATGTCTTCTGTTTATTACATCTATATAGTGAAAATCAAAATGAAATCATCATCTTGATGATCCTTCTCATTAAATGTCACTCACCCACAGCTGGGATAGGTATGCACAGTGCTCTAAAATGACACTGAAGATTGCAAATATTTTTTCTGTACTCTCACTCTTGGCAGGTCACTATGAAAAATTTTTTTTCTTGACCTGTCAGCTTACACATCAGGCCTCTGTATCTCTTACAGGATCATATATAGGTCTGTCCTTTCTCGGATACTCTGAGTCCAAAACTGGCATAAACTCCCAAACTCTTCCACCACTTTTAGATGCAGACTTGCATTAGACTCTTCACTGCTGATAGACTCTACAAATGCCCCTATCCTGCCCAGGTTCAGGCAAGCATAAGCTGTTTTTTGGCAGCTAAACAAGTAATAATCTCCTATCAACCTTTCCACTGGAAGCAATCTTCCTTAGTTTCTGGTATGCAGCCAATGCTTTTACTACCACAGTAACAGATTTTTAAAAAACCCACTTTTTTCCTCTCATTCTCATTGCAAAAAAAATCGAAACCAAGCAAAACCAAACCCTAGTACTAGGCTTTTCCCTTTGAACTTCCAAAGAAGCTCAGTATTGGTTTAAGCTGCTCCAAGATCAATTAAGACTTTTCGGGGTATGCACCATATGTCTCTTATGTAATTCTGACAAATCCCGCTAGAGTTGTCTGAAACTTGGAATGTCCAACTCAAGAAAAATAAAGATCAGGTACCTTTTTTTCCTACAAGAAAAAGATATTTCTACCAGAGATGAAAATGAAGACCTTGTAATCATACATGGTCTGCTCCACACATTTTGAGGGAAATAATTTCTAAAAGTGCCCGTAAGTGTCTAGATTGCATCTATCATATATATAAATACATAGGAAGAATGTGCAAGAAAGGATGGAGAAACAGGCATTCCAAATATTTCATTTTACCAAGGAAAGGACAAAGATCAACATGTGGCAGTAATTAGACCAAACAGTTGTCATCCTGGTGTTAGCTGGCATACAGACAGGAATGCTCTAACAGGTAAGAGGATGGGCTCACAGGATAGGTACCAAGGCAACAACCTGATAAGATTTTCCTGATACTCTGATTGCTGTTCCAATCCTATGATAAATTAGAACTAACACAAAAAAGTGGTCTGGGAAGCTGTATCTATATGCCAGATTCTGTCAGAATAAAATTTCATACATCCGTTCCACTGCACAGTAAGATCCATCTGTTGGCATTTGTCAACACCACTGTCCTGATTTGCCCTAAAAGCTCAAGTTTTACTACCAATGTTTATTGTGTAAAGCGGTGCTTCAGGTTGTCAGTATTCCATATCCAACTTAATATGTATGTTGGAAAAAAAAAAAAATAAAAGCCCACTCCATTGTATACATCTTCTGTTTGTTTATTTTGCGGCTTGATGAAAGACTTATTATATATTGTCTGTGCCAGCTCCATTGCAGATCACATGATTATTTCACTATTGATTCTTAAATGCAGCTGAATGCCTCAGATGTTTGTTCCTATTGGTGGACAATTCTGTAACAACACGTACAGTAGCAGAAGTACTGAAATTGCAAGAGCAAGTTCTGAGAAGTTAGGAACATTACTGTTCGACATTTTTGCCAAGTTACCCTGCTTCTACACAACACACACATCTTCCAATTAACACAGAACACAGACAGAGGTTTAAATAATGGCCCTCTGGTTATTGGTTGGTTATTTTGTATACGCGATACAAAAATCTTGATTCGTAACTCTTGAATGCACACCTTTATAAACTCCTATATAATTGTGTTCATATCACAAAGTTGCTCAGACTTGATTACAGAACAGATTCTTTTAAAGCATTGTGTGAATCCATATTAAAAAAACCCCAAACGGACTTTTAAAATGCATGATGTGCTTGACTTATTCTTAGCTAAATAATGGTTTTGTACAGATTAAAGCAGCTGCTCAGCAATACTTGGACCATTCACTACCACAATTCATGTGGACAACATCCTGTGTCTATACTGCACATATCGTGCCATTGCAAATACCACTGTTCAAATGAGACTAAAACAGTACACTAAGACCAGCTACAACAATTAAAGGACCCATTATCTTTTCTTTTTATTTTTGCAAGAGTTGTCATGGCTACTATGACTTTCTGATGAAAATCCAGTCAAGAGGATCTAATTATCTGATAATTTCTGAATATTTTATTCAAATTAATTAGCTGGATGCAATATGGACTTCCTGACCTACACAGTTATAGCAACGAAGTTCTAAGCACAATCAAGGAAAGACAGACATATGAAATCTGCTCTCTGTGATCTAGTGTTCACACATTGTATCGAACGGATTTCGCAGGAGAAGTTTCTATCTTCTGTGTTTCAAAGAGAGGTCCTGAAAACTGGTATGTCAAAATAAACCAGGTTTATCCTTTCTTTTTCTCATTTATACATCTCTCCTGGAAGCAGATCTCGTCTTCAGCCTCCTAAGCTTTCTATGGCTAACAATGCCATCTTTACAGCATATATGTAATAGGATTATGCCACAAATGAGTCTAATGTAACTAATGAATCAAACTCTTCTCTTCCCCAGAATCAATAGGTAAGTATGGATAAGAAACGAGATTTTGAAAGGACTGGAACTGGAGTTAAATGCAAATGGAGTTTAAGCTGTAGTCATCGGAGTCCACAGCGGTGCTTTTGACAATGTCATCCTATACTTAAGAGCATCATTCATAAATATATACTACTGTGTAGGTAATTTTGTATGTATGTTCAATGTACTTCATATAAATTTGGTGTAAATTTTCTACAGATGATAAACGTTTTCACAAAATGTTTACTTAAAAACAAAACAGTGATTTTATTCCATCGTTATTAAAGTATAGTGTCATTCTTTCAGAGTAAAAAAAACTCCATCTTTTTCAAGGAGACTACATTTCAGTATGTCCAGTTATTATTATAAAAATCACCAAAGTTTTGGTGACAGTCTGAAATCAGTAAATATTTTAAATGTGCAAGATTCTCCTGAAGAAGCAGACAGGAACAGAAGATACCAGAAGAACATGATGAAATGAAAATGCTCCCCGCCAAGGGCAGGAGTTTTATCTAACGGAACTAAAAAAAGAAACCAGACTTGAGTTATGCAAGTATCAACCTTTTTTCCCCCTGCATTTGCAGGTTGCTGGTTTAAAATATGGTTAATATAAAAATATCTTTCTTTTATTTCCTTATCACACTAATAGCAGAGTAAGATTGAGGGAACATTCATGTCTGAGCAAACTTTCCATCTTTCATTGCATGTACCTTCTATTCCAAATAAAGCTTTTTTAGCTCCCACTTTTCCTTTCTGCCCATTTTCATGTTTTGTTTATCATCTAGTATTTTTTACAAGACTAATGTGGTATAGATCCATTGACAGATTCCTTTCAAACCTTTTCTCCTTATCTTCCTGTACTTGGATGCTCTCCATGTTAACTCACTGAGGATAGGGAGGCTTTCTTCTTGAACCTAGGCTTCAGCTTCAGCACTCCACCTTACAAGCGGGAGTTGTTTACTAAGGAAAAGGAGCACATATTTCAAACCAAAACTGAGAACTTGCTTGACAAGAAGCAGAAAAGACACATAAGATCAGATGGTGAAGTTTAGCTAAATGGGGTGTTGCCATTTCCTTTCACTCGACACCTAGGTTGCCCTCCCAGATGTTGGTGTTAAATATCAAGTAAGTGTAGAGTGATTTCTTTTGGCTGCTGAGGTGGATTCTTCTGGAGGCTATGTGGCACCGAATATGAAAGATGGGTTATTTGATTCAGAAATAAACTGTATGACTGAACTATAAATCTGAAAACAAATCTTGATTCGTAACTCTTGAATGCACACCTTTATAAACTCCTATAGCCAAGGCAGTACTGTGTATAAATTTCAGGTCTAGGGCCTGACAAGGAAACGTGCCTAACTGAGATCAGTAGGACGTGGCCCTAGGACTTTCAATAAGCTTGAGACAAGAATCCTCCTCAGTTACTTCGGAAGCCATAAGGAAATGGAACAATGCTGATAACAAACGTTATCAGTTATCAGACCTTCTCAGGCTGCTTTTAATTTTGTATTTTAACATCACAGAGCAGCTTCAAGCCCCCTAGTCTAGGACCTGTATGCATAGAGATGAGGTGTTAGAACAAAATAGTTTAGGGAACAAAATGCAAGCTGAGACACAAAACACTACAGTGGTTAGAATTTACTAAAGTCATAGTTAGACTGTAGTAAATTGGATAAATGACTAGAGAAATCATATTTGTTCTGTCTAGCTAAAGAGTGAACAAATTCTTCAGTAGATTGCTGGGACCAAGGATGTGCTCAGTTTTAGAAGGGTCAGCAAGCAGGGAAATAATTAATCTTTGGAGCTGAATCTAGCACAGCACATCCTTCTCCGTATTCTGACTTTGCTTTCATGGCAGTGTGCTTTTACACAGCACTTACCTTTCTATCTAGTTTATACATAGTGTAAACTTTACAAGTAGTGCCTGTAAGAGACTACTCACATAGCATTGTCTGAATCCTGACGAAGGCTGTAGCCCTTGTGCACAAACAAAGCAAGAAAAAGTGTACAAAATACACAGAAGCCACATGCAACCTGCCCTTCATGTTTCAACTCTTCTGTTACCCAGTTTAAGTATCCTCTCTTTGCACAGCCTGTATCTACTATTGTAGGAGCTTACAAATACAATTACAGCTCATAATGCATTTCCTGCAGGTATTCAGATATAAACCCTGCGGCCTTCCTATGAGCTTGAAATGTACAGCTCTGAAATTATAAATGACAATGCCTCAGGCAGCCAGGAGAAGGAAAGACAGAGAGAGTGTTTCAATATTCAAATATTCAATATTTTCTGTAACAGGAAAAAAAGAGTATTTCTTAATCAAAATACATGGAACTCTAAAGACAGCATCTCAGTTGCATCATAAACCTTCTTTTCAGTTTAGCTGGGAGATCAGATTTTGAAAACGCTTGCAGTTTTACATTAGGAGCATGTCACTGGAGGATAAAATTTTAGTATCATTTACATAGAAAAGGATGCATTATTGACACAATCTGCCTTTCAAGAAGCAAAATTCAATTTTTTTTTTTACCATCAAATTGTCTTTGGTTCATACTCTTGATAATACCTGTCAGAGAAGTCTCACTAGTGCTGGTCACAAGTGTATGGTCAAAAGAAAAACTGGCTTAACCCACGACGTATGGAATGGAATATATGAAACAAGCCTTTTCTTATCATTACTAGAAGTTTTCCAAATCATCATTATACAGAGTTATAACTATCAGCTGAATCTCTCATTCAATGTCCACTTGGGATTCAGATCTTCTGTGATTCACTTCTTGAAGGGCTTGTGTTGCAAAGAAAATTATTTCCCTATTCCATAATATTTCTGAGTTTAGCTCCATAACCATAAAACTAACAGGCCAATACACCCAATCAGTTAATATGTGATCCACTGAGAATAATTTTGGTTACTTTTAGTCACAGTGGACACTTTGGAGGCCTACCTCACCAGACAAGGAGCATTTCCATTCTTTGAAGGGTGCCAGATAAATAGATATGCGTCACAAGTAGATCATCTTCTTCAGAAAGACAAGCATTTGCCGTAAAACACAATACAGAGACTGCAGCCTAACATCACCACCACGATGCACCATAAAATCCAATAGAAATTATTCTCCCTGGTATTCTGGAGGCCCCTTGCCTATATTCTTAACCAGTAAGAATCTCTTCTCCAATCCCATATGTGTCCTCAGCCCCCATGTTTTAGGCAAAATTAGCAGTCCCCCAAAATGGACTTCTAGGACCTCTGGCAGAGGATTTTCTGCTTGTATCTTGAAAATGATGAATAAACCAAAATAGATTACTTGCTAATAAAAGCCAACACTGAGCAAAAGGAGCCTATCTTCACAGGCAAAAAGGTTTGGCATGTGGCACTGTGTCACAATGCAGCACTTTGTTTCAGGCCTGAGGAACACCTCATCTCAACCTAATCTTGAGGATCCATTTGCTAAGTCTTTCAGGTGTGGCTGATGTAGGGCTGTACACGACCAAAAAGTCCCAGTGTATCAGCAAGGAGCCTGCAGCTATAAATGTGTGACAACATCTTGAACATGAAATAGATTATAAGAATAATTTAAGGACATATACACCACACAGCCCCCTCATTCTCATTTTTCAGGTCAGTCAGAATGGCTAATTAGAATGCAGTGCTTAAATTCCAAAAGCTATGTTTGAAGTATAATAACCTTTGTGGACAGAAAATGTCTTCCATAATCAAACTATTTCTCATGATGAAAATAGAAATGGAAGTCCACACACGCCACAGTCATTGTGTTTGGATTGTATTCTCCCAGGGCTAGAGCTTTATGTATTTCTTAGATATAAGCAGAGGAAAACATTGCAGGGAGCAAAAAAATGTATTTTGGAGGGCAAAAGACCACTACCAAAGAGCAGGCTGTCAGTGATAGGCTATAAGATTAGACCATCGATTCATCATGGCCTTCGTTATTACTCTCAGACTATGTGGAGTAGAATACGACTGTCAATTTTTTCAGCCCCCAGACAGTTCCAAACTCCTCCAAACTACAGATATTTCAGAGAAAAGGAATTGTTGATTCCGCCCAGTTTTGAGTGAAGAATTATCCACACTCAAATTCTGCCAATGCAGCTAATTCTGTTAACCTAATTAAGTATTTTAAATATTTGAGTTACACACATGACTAAGATTTGTCAGGAATATATTGTTCACTACTCCAGCCACTTCACAGGGGGCCTCTGTCCATGGTGCCAGACGAGGCACTTTCTTACTCTCTATCCACTATGTAAGTGGCACCAATAGAAGATCAGAAAGCATGAACACCTTGCAAAAAAGTATCTAAAGAGTCCAAAAGCCACTCTTTAAGATGTCTCTTTAACTCTCTGGCAGAACTCACGAAAAATCAAATTGCAGCAGTTCATCCTTCTTCTAAAACAAAGGCTGAGGAATGTTACCTGTGTAACCCCGTATATGGAGGAAGTGGCTTTGGTCCCAAGAATAAACAATACCATAGATAACAGCAAAGGCAAAATGGCAGAAAGCAGGAAACAAGAGTAGAATGATACAGCAAGAAAACATTGTCTGTTTTCTTCAAATATCCTCTTTGTGAGTTTTTCCTTCTGTATTAACTGCCATGTTGAAGAAAGGATTTAAAGAAGGAATAAGCTAAATCTAATAGCACTGCATAGTTAGAAAATAAAGCTCAGTAATCTCGGAAGTTTGGGGGTTTTTTTGTATATATAACTCAACCTAGCAGAAGTGGTACCTTTAAAATTAACCTTTTCTGAAAAATACTCCAGGAAAAGACAAATAAATTGGAAACACAACATAAGGTGCCTAAACAAGAGGACCATTTGTGAAGACGCCATCCCTTTCTTACCTGTAAAAGTAATCAGGCCCTTACAAACTGCATTATAGCTCCATCTGTAGGAAGTTCGGACATAAATAATTTTTTGAGTCAGTAAATATACATAGGTGTATGTCCATTAGCTTTGTGATTTCTTGTAGCAGAAAGTGATTTCTTGTGCTCCTTGGTTCAGAAGTAAAACAGGTGAAAGGGAAGGTGAGATAAAAAAATCCAAACAAACCCTAAAGTAAGATCATAACCTCTGTCTTCATCCAAGTTCACTAAACTAGTTTGTATTACTCAAAAGCTAGAAAAAGACTTTTTGTAAGATACGGGCTTGCAATGTGATTGGAAAACACTTTTCAAAGTTTAGTTCCCGCACTTTAAACATTCGAACCTTCTTTGAAGCTAGCCCATTTACAAAAAGCATTGGGAGAAGCATTCAGGGAACTACAGGCATGTCAGCTTGATCTTGGTGCAGGTGAAGATCATGGAGCAGGTTTTCTGTCACATGGCACACTCAGGACAGCCAGGGTATCAGGCTCAGCCAGCATGACTTTATGAACAGCAGGTCCTGCTTGACCAACGTGATCTCCTTCTAAGACAAGGTGGCCCACTTAGTGGATGACAAGGGCTTTGGGTATTGTCTGTCTGGACTGCAGTAAAGTCTTTAACAGTGTCTCCCACTGCATTCTCCTGGAGAAGCTGGCTTCTCGCAGCTTGGATTGTGGGCACTGGTTGCTGTGTTAAAAACTGGCTGGATGGCAAGGCCCAGAGAGTGGTGGTGGATGGAGTTACATCCAGCTGGTGATCAGTCACTGGTGTTCACTATGGCTCAGTGTTGGGGCCAGCTGTGCTTAAAATCTTTATCAATGATCTGGATGAGGGGATCGAGTGCCCCCTCCATCAGTTTGATGATGACACCAAGTTGGGTGGGAGTGTTGATCTGCTAGAGGGTCAGAAAACTCTACAGAGGGATTTGGACAGGCCAGATTGATGCGCCAAGGTTCAGCAAGGCCAAGCTCTGTGTTCTGCCCTTGGGTCACAACAACCCCATGTCAGACAATAGGTTTGGGCAGAGTGGCTGGAAAGCTGCCCCAGGAAAAGGACCTGGGGGTGCTGAACATGATCCAGCAGTGTGCCCAGGCGGCCAAGAAGGCTTGGGGCATCCTGGCCTGTATCAGCAATAGCGTGGCCAGCAGAACCAGGGCCGTGATTGTCCCCTCGTACTCTGCACTGGCAGGGCTGCACCTTGAATCCTGTGTTGTCCAGTTCTGGGCCACTCCTGACAGGAAGGCCATTAAGGAGCTGGAGTGTGTCCAGAAAATTAATGGAGCTGGAGAAGGGTCTGGAGCACAAGTTGTGATGAACAGCTGAAGGAGCTGGAATTGTTTACCCTGGAGAAAAGAAGGCTCGGGGTGACCTTATTGCTCTCTACAATGACCTAAAAGGAGGATGCAGTGAGATAGGGATCAGTCTCTCCTCCCAGGTAACAAGTGACAGGACCACAGGAAATGCCCTCAAATTGTACCAGGTGAATTTCAGATTGAATACTTGATCTAAAATCATATGCAAACTAAGTAAAACATTACTCCATTTTTTTATCATTGAGATACACTAATTCCAAAACAAAGAGTGTGAAGTCAAGCATGAAGCAATATAGTATTTTCTGGCTACCCTGAGAAAACAGCCACACCCACTTTAGTTGATATACAAGAATGACTTCTGTGTTTATATAAGATTGGTTTTTTGGCATGAACAATGCTGTTGGGCTGCAAATTTATATATTTTGTATTTTTACAGCTAAATGTGGAGCTGAGTTTAGGGTCCTCTGACTTCTGTATGAAACTAATTTTTTTAGTAGAAAACAACATACTACCAGCAAAGGTTCATCTCAGAATCTGAGTTCAGCAGCGAAGATCTACAGTTTAGAAATGAGAAACTAAAAATCAAAGGGCCTTTTCTTCCTGACTACTGTAAGAATTCTTCCTCTGTGGCAAGTCTTTCACTCAACCACCTCATATTTGATTGCTTAGATGTGAAATACTCTGCTGTCCTCAGTATATGCTGCAATGTGTTACTGATTAGGTAGCAGAGATGCCATGACGGAAGGTATTGTTGCTATTACACGAAATATTTGAAGAAAATTAATTAGCAACAACTTCACACCATTTATTGTATACTTGTTCTTCAGATACAGGCTTATCCTGTCACCAGTTTTCCACTAGTATATTATCATACAGTTGTTTCTATAACATACAGTAGTTTGTTTTGCATTTGCAAGCTTCAGTGTCTGACAACAATTTGAAAATTCTTCTAGCATTTTCCCCAGTGGCTTGCGGGATCAGTCTCTCCTCCCAGGTAAAACTTTTCAAAAAGAGCAACTTTTCAAAGGCATAAGATCTGTTTGCTTTCTGACTGCAATCTAAATAGCACATTAATACCAATCCTGATCCCTGAAAATGCTGTAATCTAGATTTATCCTGCAGGAAACCCCATCTAGTGAACAAGATGAAAGAAATTAATTTCCCATATGTAGTAATTTCTCACAATCCATGAAGTGTGATCAGATCGTCAATTGTGATGTGTTTAACAAATTTCACACCCAGGAGATTTGGACAGTCTTCCACAGAATGTATCCTTTAAAGACTTCTGATAACAATGAATTCTGGAAGATCCAGTGAGTGGTGCATGAATGGTGGATCACAGGACGAGCTGTTATCCAGCTACATGCACTCCGTACTTCGGAAGTTTTTTTGCACATTGTATCATACATACTGCAGTCTTCCAAGTAATTTGGCAAAGCACATGTGATTATATTATCTCCTAGTGTCCTCTTGTAATTCTCATATCTTTGAGCCAATTCCAACTAAAAGGAGGAGAACCTTCGACAAGTCTAGTCCAAAGAAGTTTCGGGTGATTATACATTCAACATCTTACTAAAAACAGGACTAATTACACATTAGAATTTCAACACAGAAGCTTGAAGAATTTTAAGCTCAAAACCTAATTTCAAGCTTGAAGTATAATTTCAAGTTAGAAGCTTGGCATTTTGTCCAGCCAAGTTCTAAAAATATCTTAAAAAGTGATTATCCATTTCCTAAAAACTCTCTTGTTATAATTACATTTCTGAAATTTAATAAAGCCTGTCTTCTGGGTAGAGAGGTCAATAAAAGTGTCATTGTTAAAGAAAAGGCACACAGAAGGCAGATAGTACACATTTTGCTTTACTTTCTCTAGTTTGCTACTCAGCTCATGGCTGAGATTTTTATGGCACACAGAGAAACTGGCAAGAAGGAAGCCAGTGAACACATCTAGGATAAAAACCAAACTTTGTTAACCCTCCTGTTTCTAGAATTTATTGGAAAATGAATAAGCACATGATGGGAAGCAGAATTTTCATTTTTCAGCTATTTTTTCACCTATGTAATGTAGTTTGACTTCCTGAATAGCATTTTACATCAGAGATTTAAAAAACAGATACACATAACTAGCCCAGATTAAGAAATCTTATTTGCAGACCTATTTCAAATAAATGTAAACCACTCAGATTCATTTTAAGTAGAATTCAGCTTGTTTTGGTAGGCTGAAACCAGATGGGGAGGTTTGTTATGTACTGTCTAATCCCGCGATCCTTTCACAAGTCTGTGAATGTACTCGATATGAGAGGTTCTTCAGAAATGTGTAAGAGTAAAAAAGCATCAAACATTACAGAATGAATATCAGTGTCTCGAATGAGGCTGTAACACTCATGATTCTGCACAGTCTTACAGATGGAGACTAGAAATACACAGTCAACAGTGATGTACTCAGACTTCAACAGCTAGCTAAACCTCGATTTATGAGTCAACATCATGAAAGATGAATGGCAAAAAATGGCCATTTGCACTCTTTATGGTTTTCATCTGAAACAAAAACATTCTAAATACAATATATTCTTATAAAACTGAGTGATTTTAGACATCTGGACCTTTTAATGACCCAGTCTAGTAAGAAAATATATGTTTTATTGAGTGGGTGGCTGTCATGTCAGTTGTCTAGCAGTGGAAGACAAAAGTCTTTTTGATGCAGTTTTACTTCAATATTTTATTGCACTTGATCAGACACATCAATAAAACCTCTTAAATTATTTTATATAATTTAGTACGTTACATCAGAGGCAGTAACAGAGTTGAAGACCTCTCCAAAGCAAACAGCTTAGGCAAAATTTGTTTTCCAGACCGAATTCATTGTTGTTTAAATTGGTATCTAGCCCCTAAGTATTAAAGAAAAGTAGCTTAAAATTACAGAAATAAATCTCAGTTTAGAGCTAAAGGCTTACATTTAAACCACACCAAGAAATTGGTTATACATAAGCATGGCAACTGTGGTTTCTGCATACCAGCATTGCATCCAGCTACACTTAGTAATCCAGCACTATATATTCTTGAAAGGGAGAGTGACATCAAAACCACCAAGCATTTCAGAGATCCAGTAATACAGGCTGATTATTTCTCATTTCAGATGTGGAGATTTGTTTAACTGACAAATTGAATTTTATTTCCTTGGCAACTGTATCTTTCAATGACCGATCATCATCCAGCCCTGAAATAAATGTTACCTGATTAAAGTAGTAAAGGTTAAAACATTTAAAACACATGCTGTAGACCTCAGAAATCAAGTCAAGATGTGTAAGGGTATGAATTATTAGAGGATTTATGAAATCCGCCCCTAACAAATTAATTCATCAGTTTAGCCAAAGGCTTGTCAATGAATTCAAGAGCTTTTCAAAAAATGAAACATCTGTTGCATATTTAAAGGTTCTGTGTACATGTAAATGTGTAAATGTTTTAAGTTATTCTTTCCAAGGTGGGATATGCAGTTTAAATAAATGTGTTTGTAAGTTGCTTTGTAATTGCTCTTATGTCCTTGAGGATTGGGGCAATTCATGAAGGATTCCAGCAGCCTTTGAATTCTCAAGCTTTGGGAGTTATTGAGGCAAATAAGATCTTGAGTGAAGCTGAAAGATACATCCATAAATCTGCATAATGACATCATTGTCAAAACAACCTATTACCCCACAAGAGTTAATAGTAGCTTGCCTTTTTTTTATAGAATCAAGATTACATGGCTTTTTAGAAACAAGGTGAAATTCTTTCTGGATTCTGTTTTCTTTCCAAGATGACATAATAACCTAGGGTGTCATTTGTCTTACAACTAAGTACTGACTAATCTCATTCTGTTTAGAAAATAATTTGAGCATCATCACTCGGCTAAAAGAATCTGATGCTCTGTCTTTGTTATGAAAGGATGGTTGTGATCCAAAAATCTGCATTAAACAACAGTTTAAGCACTTTTTTTCCTTCAGTATATTTATACAAATATTGTGCTGTAAATGAGCACCCCAGATTCTGCAGAAAACTTACTTGATTGTGATATTTCGTACAAGTTACAAAAACTTAATATGCACACAAGTGTAAACAAACACAGCCACATACCAACCGAGATGTTTTAATCTCTCTACATTTTGCCTGAAGTATTCTAGGAAAACATTACATGAATGTAAATGAATGCAAATATTTTTTCATACCATGTAGATGAAATGGAACCTCAATTATCTGGCTTAGAAGATGACTTCCTTGCCTCAGTATCTATGGTGACAACTGCGACTCCATTTATTTTTATGCTCCCATAGTTGTAGTAGTTGGATGATAAATATCAAAGAAGTCATAATAGCAACAAATCTGTCTTAAACTGGAATTATTTCCTCACACCTACACATACAAAGCTAGGTTAATATCTTCTTTAAGAAAAAGTAAAAAAAAGACAAGTAATATGAGTGACTGGTTCTTGGGGACATTTTGTTCTGCTATTTTTTTTCCAGTTAATTAAGCCTATGACTGCAGGTCTGGAATTTTAGCACATCCTTTTTTGGTGAAAGTTAACGGACCTCCTTTTACATTTTACCTAAGCAGTCAGTTATTCGTTGCTTTTATCCAAACATCCACACGGAGAGAATCAGCCCTCAGGTTCAACCACAACAGACAGCTGAATTTGAAGAAGGGCTGGTAAGCACTGGACTGGCAATAATCCTGAATATTGTGGGAAGTCCCTGGTAGGCCTGTGCAGAAAGCACAAGCAATTGAATGCCGTATATTTTAGTCTTCCTTTCTAACTATATTTGTTCGATTTGGACATTATGACTTAGCTGTTGTGGTATACGGGTAAAGTTCGCAATATTGTGGTTTAATTATGTTTTAATTACTGATACATGCATTTGAACAGCCTTAATTACAAACTAGGAAAGGGTTTCAGTCTGGTTTTGGGCCAGGAACGGACCATACGCATGCACACATATATGTACAAGACAACATTGCTTTGAATAAACCCAACAGAGATGTAACTTATTAGAGTTATCAGATACCTAGCAAAAATTTTAAGTTACATCTATACATTAATAGGTATGCATGGCAACTTAATTTTTAATATAGAATGTATTTCTAATGATATATTTCAATTAGAGTAACTTTTAAGATAACTGGCTTGGTAAGTCCTTTGATGCTTTAGAAATCATATCATAGTATTTCTCCTATTTTATCTCCCATTTTATTAATAAACAAATACTTTAAAAAAATTTGGAGTTTTACTGGTACTATAATCTAATGCTAGTGTCACAGAAGGTTTCGTACTTATTTGACATAAGAGTGATCATTGGACAGGGGATGAAAATTCGTCCAAATCAAAGATATACTTTGCACTGTAGTTACCCTTGTGTTATGAAATGTGCTTAAGTTACTGACTTAGTACATTTGTTATATTGAGAGCTGATTCAGCAGAAATAATCTCTGACATACTGATCCCAGACATTTGTGGTTTCTGGCACCACCAGCAGTCTGATTCCCCTATTAAAAGAGGTTAACTGACTTCAGAGTTAGGGAAAAATACCCCCAGGGATACAGCAAAAATATCCCTGCCTTCCACATGAAAACTCAGCATTCTCACATGCTTTAGGGGAGCTGACTGGTGAATTGTTTGACAAGACCCCAGTTTAGCCCGTCTCCAGTTTACATCTCTAGCATATTTGTACACAGCTATAATATTCCCCTAAAAACTGCCACTTCATCAAGCTACCCTACTTTGCTAGACATATAGACAGCACAAAGAAGAAACACAGGAAATAACTTGTAAAAAGCGCTGGATTCTACTCACAGTGTTGGAATATAATTTTTTGAGTTTCAACAGGAGTCCTATACTTAACGGAGCTCCAGAGTTGCTTCCTAATAAGCTTTTCTGTGTGTATTGTGTGTATGTCTCTGCTTGTTTCTGCAAAAGCATAACACTTCAGTTATGGCTCACACAATTAATGATGTAAATTGCTTAAAACAGGTCAGAAAGGAAAACAAGTTTTATCTCTCAGAGAATCACTACATAGTTTTCCTTTCTTTTTGGATCCTCACAGCAGCCTAGCAATTTACAGCCAGCATTCACATTTCCTATATTTTCATTTGGTTAGAGATATTTCAGCTAGATTTGACCTGATGATTGAGTCAGATAGTTGTTTGCAAGGGCTGTGTACTCCAGGTTTTATGATTTTAGTTATGAAAGACGCATGTCCAAGTCTCCCACATCAGATCACATTTTCATTTCATCTGCTTAGGAGGCTTTAAATGATGATTTTCTTATCTCTTAAGGATAGCTTGCCATGTCACCCTGAACCCCCCCCAAAAAAAAAGGCAAAAAAAAAATCTATCCAGTTTTAGCCTTTTTGCTTTCTTTCTGTGTGCACTGCATTTAAGTCTTTCCCTTCATGCTTTGCCATTAATCAGATCTCAAAAAATAGTGACATTAAACCTGAGGAAGCAAATACTTTTTATTTTTTCCTCAAGGAAAAGAGAGATTACAGGAACCAAACTCAATTACAATAAAGCATAAAGCATTTCTATGACTACTAGTCCTAATGGAAAGATCTGTTCCCTTTCTAAAATAATTTTTATTTGTAAAGTGAAATGTGTAACACGTAATAAAAGATCCTCTGAAGAACAATTATGCTGATTTGGTTCAACCAGACCCAGAGCATAACTGAGACTGGCCCACAAGCCTTTCAAACGCTCACAGATTTTTCTGAAACATTTAAAACTGCTCTATACAAATACCTGCTACAAATCCAGTGGAGCTGACAAGTCTCATTATCCAGTTCCCACTCCAGGCAATCATGAAATCTGAGTGTTGCTTACATGATCCATTTATATACAATATTTATTTAAGAACAAAACTTTACATTTTCCTCAAGTCACCCTTTAGCCAAACACTCAAAGGAAATGAATCAATACTTCGTAACACTTGTGGAATCAGTCTCTCAGGTTTATTCAAGCTGAGTAACACATCGTCTGGCAGACAAACTTTAAAGGACAACTTTGCAGCAGGTTTTAAGAATTATACTGCCCTGGCTTCTAAGGGTTAGTAAAATTTAGGACTAGCCAGAATACTTTTGAGAGAGAGTGAGTTAACAATACAAGGAATATCTGACTCACTGAGTTGAACTCTCAAGGTGTTATCTATTTTTATAGGTTGTGCACATGTGTAAGTGCGCAGCATTTCCAAACATCCTTAGTTAGCATTTTCAGGCCTTTATTTTACAATTGAGAGTACAACAGCGAAGAAAAACTTGAATATCTTTAAGTCCTTAAGAATAACCAGAAGATGAGATGAGAAATACGCATACAAGTAGGTTAGAATTGATGCCATATCTTATGGCACTGGGCAACAGGACAAACAAGATTCTAGCTAAGCAATCTGCCTGGTATCTACGGCTTTTAATTTTTAAATAAGGGCACAAGCAGTTAGCCAGAACTCAGCTTGACCTACAGAATTCTTCAAACAGAGTGACTGAGGTTGGAAGGCCCTAGAGAACATCTAGTCCAACTATCCCTACTCCAACTAGGGTCACCTTAAGCAGGTTGCTCAGGCCTGTGTCCAGATGAGTTTTGACCCTCTTCAAGGACATGGATTCTACAACCTCTCTCAGCAAACTGTGGCAGTGTTTGGCCACCCACACAGCTGAAAAGCTTTTCCTTATCTTTAAAGAGAACTTTCTGTTTCAGTTTGAACTCCTTGCCTCTTGCCTTGGGGACCATCGAGCAATATATGAACCCATTCTCTTAACACCCTCCCGTCAAGTGTTTGTGCATAGACAAGAACTCCCGAGACTATTTTCAAGGCTACACAATTCCAACTACAATCTCTTAAACTTCATGGCCTTCAATTTTCTCCAGTATATCCAGGTCTTTCTTGTTGTGGGTAGCCATGAACTGTACACAACACTTCAGATGTGGTCTCACCTGGGCTGAACAGAGCAGAAGGCTCACCTCCCTTGGGCTGCTGAGCAACGCTCTTCCTGACATAGCCCAAGACACCGCTGCCCTTTCATGCCGCTGGATGCACTGCTGGTTCATGGACAATTTGCTCTCCACCAGGACCCTTAAATCTTTTTCTACAAAGCTGCTTTCCAACTAGTTGACCTACAGTCTGTAGTGCTGCACGGGGTTATCTGACTGCTGGTGTGGGACTTCGTTGAACTTTGTGAGACTACTACCTACCCTCCAGCCTGTCACTGCCCCTCTTGCATGGCAGCACGAGTATTTGGTTTAACCACTCCTCCTGACTGAGTATCATTTGTAATCTCACTGAGGATGCACTCTGCCCCACTATCCAAGTCATTAATGGCCAGTAATGGCCCCAGCATCAGACTCCAAAATAATCCACCAGTAATGGGTCTGCAGCTGGACTTTGTGCTGCTGCTAACACTCCTTTAAGTCCAGAAGACCAGCAAGTTTTCAGTCACCTCACTGCTCACTTACCTAGTCCATTTTTCATCAGTCTGTATATTGAGCATGCTACAGGAGAAAACAGTGAAGGCACTGTTGAAAACAAGATAAACAACAAATCCTGCTTTCCCTCTAATCTCTAAGGCAGTGAACTCATAAAGGGTCATGATCCTGCTGCTTGATTTGCCTGTTCCCTTCTCTCAAGATCCTGGACTCCAACATCTCAAGGTCTCCACAGACCAGGCAGACCTCCATGTATTCCTGCTGCTGTCTGAAATAAAAGGCCAAACCTGCTCCCTACGGTCTTGACTTGTCCTTTCTAAATCCTGCCCACATCTGCCCACTGTGGCATTCAGCTGTGTGAGCTACCCTTCCACATGTCTGTGATCCCAAGGAGGCTGTGGCCCTGCAGCTGCACACCAGAGCTCTAATGCCTTTTCTTTGTTCTGTATGGATGTGATTCAGAGCACCCTGTCAGGCTCATTTCCATGAAGAACTCTGAGAGCTTCTTGAATACTGTTGATGGGTAATGTTTAAAACACTGTGGCAAACGAAGTGCTGAAGAGACAAAAGGCTTTCCAAAACATTCATTTGGTGAATATCACATTGTGAAGTTCCTCTTTGTGGCACTTGTAATGCTGTCATGCCTAATTAATGCCAATTAATTGAACCACCACTTCCTTCTCCTAATACAGAATTAACCAACCTACATTGAAAAAAATTCTAGGTGCCTGTACTTTCTGTGGGTTTTGGTTAGGCTTTCAAATGCTGAGTGTATCTGAGAATCAGTCTTGCTTTGTTTTCAGACATACTGATGTGGAGGATGCTGCAAATGTAACTAAGCGGCTCTTTTTAGATGCACATCAGTTAATTTTTCTCCTCTTTCTGTCAAAGAAGAGTGAACAGGAAGGCCACAATGTTACATGTGAAATGCTTTCAGGGATATAGCACATATTTAAAAAGTGCTTATCCCGATTATGGTATTCGTTTTGGTTGTTATCTGAGCTCTTATGAAATCTAAACTAAGTCAGATACGAGCAGAGTTCAAATTTTACCATGGAGTTTGGATATATTCAACTTTTCAGTAATGGCAACAGCTTTTCAAAATGAAATCTTTTACAAATCTTCTGAAGAAACACGATGTGAGACATTTTTGACATCCCAGCAAACAACTTCTAACTTGTGCTAGAAAGATTCCTGAAAGGACTTTCACATTCCAAAAACTTTTAAACATATGCGACAGAGCTAAATATTCTCTGGCCTTGGGAAACAGTTTCATTATGCACCCAGTCCAAAGAGGGTATTACACGAAAGACGTCTCAGGATCACGGTGTATCAAGTACCTGAGGTCATGTACAGTTTCTTGAAACACATATGTGTTTCTTCAGTGAGAATTTTAAAATCTGGCATGCCACTCTTTTCAGTTTTGGGGGTTTTTGGGGGTTGGTATAGCTCTTGTCATGCTCATTTGGAAAGAATGCACGACTACATGCATGTTTTAAAAATAATGTAACATTGGTACTATATTACGTTCTACTGCTGAACAACCTCCTGCAACATCTGTGGTTCTCAATATTCACGTAGTTTATATTTGTAGCAACTGTATTAGTGCTTCCATGCCTGCTATTTTCCTATTAGCCTAATTTAACAGGCTGAGCAAACACCACTCATCTTTCATTAACCTCTTTTAGAACAAAATTCTGGCTAATAGCAGACAACTTAAGCAACTTAATGCTGCTTTAAGCTGCACAAGTCTACATTACTCTTAGAGCAGACAGGTAGCCTTCTGCAAGTTTGCTGCAAGCAGAAACAGCATGGAGACCCATGTCTATATCTACTGCCTTGCCTTGCTTCTGAAAACACTGTAGGATGCAGAATTTTGATTAGCTAGTCTGACTATCCGTCTTCATTGTACCGAATTTTGTGGCATATGCCAAAGGAATCCAGGGTTTTTTACCGCTAATGGTCAATCCCCTCTAAAAATTTACCACAACTATGGAAGTTACAAGATAACTATAAACAGCGGAGAAATCATCCCAAATTTGTTGTCTTCTGCACTAAAAATCAAGGCTGATTTAAAAACAGATCTTGTATGCTCTTTACACATATGCGTTTAACTTTCAGAAGTGAAATTACTTAGTATCGCACAACTAAATGCGCACAAAGGCATTTTGTCAAAGTAATAGCAAGGATCTGGGACGCCATGCCCTTCATGTAACACTCCACTGCATCGTTACTACGATATGAGTCAATCTGGATAAATTTCTTGGTGGCCCTTAATTTTTTTTCAACAAGAACAGGATAATTGCTACTGACTGCCTTTGTAATCTGCAAATATAACTGTGTCCAGTTCAGCTCTCCTGAAAGCGGAGAGGTTTTCATGGATAGAGGTGGAATGGCCGTAAAGAGATGGGCCTCTCTTGATTTTTCCTCTTCCTAAATGTCAGATTTTTGGCTCTGAGCACCCACCACCTCTGTGCAGCTGGCTGCTCTGTACTGTACCAGCTGTGTCTTCCATTGCACCAGCTCTCTGCCCTACTTCCTCACCTCTCCAATTTGTTCACAGAGAATAACTTAAGATCTCTTTCTCCCTGCTGCCCAGAATCACAGAACCGGTAAGGTTAGATGGGGCCACAGGAGGTCACCGGGGTCCATCACCCCTGTTCAAGCAGGGTCATCCTTGGGCACATTCCACAGGATTGTGTCCAGTCAGTCCTTGAGTATCTCCAGTGAAGGAGACCCCACAACCTCTGTTCCAGAGCATGGTCACCTGCACCACAATAAAGAAGCTCTTCCTCACGTTCAGGTGGAACCTTCTATGCGTAAGTTTCCACCTGTTACTTATTGTCCTACTCTCAGCACCACCGAGCAGAGCCTGGCACCATCCATTTGACATTCCCCCTTCAGACATTTATAGACATTGATAAGGTCCACTCTCAGTCATCTCTTCTCGACGTGGAACAGGCCCAGCTCCGTCAGCCTGTCCGCACAAGAGAAACGCTTCCAAAGGCCCCTAACCATCCTAACAGCCCTGTGCTGGACCCACTCAAGGAGTTCCACGTACTCTCTTCTCCTGGGGAGCCGAGACACAATAGTCTCGGACACAGCACCCTCCCCTCGCTTTACACATTTTCCATAGACAAAGACTACATCAGGAGGAAACCCTGTTCCACCGCGCAGGACTGCCCCCAGCACCACATCCATTCGAGCACAACCCTCCCCGCTCCGCCAGGAAACCTCGCGATATTTCCCACCTGCCCGCCGGCGCCGGTAAGCTTGGAGTGCCATAGCAACGCACTTCTCGCGATACCCACGCGGCCGCTGCCGGTGCCGGGCGGGGCGGGCCGAGGCCGACGTGTGGCCCTGGACTCGGTCTCGGCTTCCCTCGGCTGCCGCTCTCCCGGGGCCGGCCGCGGTGCGGAGAGCGGGGACAGCCACGGGGCCCTTCTCTGAGGCGCCCCGGGGGCTCCTTCGGCGCCCGCCCCGCCCTGACCCGCCCAGTGCAGGAGCCTCGGTGGGTTCCCAGCGAGCCGGTGCCCGTCCTCCCCCGGTGCCTCCGCCCGCGGGCCCCGTCAGGCTTTGCACGGCCAAAAGTTAAAAATGTGTGATGATGGTGTCCCAGGTAAGCGTCTTCCGTGTGTCATGCTTTACAATGTCCTCGAATTTTGTTTTTACAGTCGTTTATTAGAGAGTAAAATAAAAAAAAAATCCCGAAGGAAAACAAAACCTTGCACTCTACATTAAGTGGTCAACCCTCACTAGTTAGAAAGCATTTGAGGTATTTTCATAGAGGAGTAGTAGTTGAAAGGAGTTAGTGTGTGACAACAGGCCGTTATTTGATACATTTATTGTTGACAATGGCACGTTTTTTCCACCTGTAGTAGAAGGAGTAAGTACAGGCAAGCATCTTAAGTGCCAGCTTTCCTCGTTGGTGGCAAGTGTACTATACCTATTCTAGGAAGCCGTATCAGATAATTTTCTTTATTTTTAAAGACAGTGCTCCACATAAATTATGGTTCTAATTCAAAAGCCAAGAACTTAGTGAATCAGGCTAGTTAAAGTAGCAGTTCATGCTTTGGCTTATACAGCATTATTTTCTGGCCTTTTGTAGCAACGGTGTCGTTAATACCATTTTATGTCTTTGCCTTTTTCTCTTTCTGTGCCCTGTTTCTCAGATTTGTGGCTTATAACACTAATACTATTGTCCGGTGTAATTTATTCCACTTTCCATCTGAACTGTAGTTGTGATGAGCTGTATGCAACTCCTTAGCTACAAGTAAATGCTTAGTTAAAAACAAAAACTGTGTCGTCTTAAATAATAGTTTTAACTTGAGAGTCTCTAAACTACATGCTGCATGTCCCTTCACTACTGTAAAAAAAAGGAGTTACGGAAGTAATTTTATTTTGAACTTTGTTTTGCATATTTAACGGTGTGCTGTACATAGCTGGTTTCGGTTTTTCAATTTTGGTTCCTGTTCTCATGAAATTGCAGAAAGAATTAGATGCTACTGGGAGAGGTTAATGTACTCATCTTTTTGCGTCGAGATGAAAGACATGTACAAATGCCATGAACTCTAAGGATTAGTTATGCATGATTTGTTGAATGTTCAGTCTGTACTTCACTTTGCCTCAAAAAGTTGCATTTGAGCTTCAAGTCTTTGAGAAGTTCTGAGGGGCTGAAGGGTTTGGAGCAGCTTTTGTAGCAGGTCACGAGGTGTGGGGCTGAACTGCAAGTAAGGATGATGATAGCATTATTAAAGCGATATGCAAAATGGTGAGTCGAATGGATAGGTTGTGGTTAATGACCTTGTTAGTATAAGAACCAGCGGGCCAACAGTTTAGGTCTTCAGATCAAAGTTCATATCAGGCAGAAGTGTGACAGGTATCTAGAGCAGACCAACAGTATTTTTAGTCAGAAGTCATTGAATTCTAGGAATCTCCCTGTGTTGAAAGGATGGAGCTACTTGAAAGAGAGCAATCTGCTGGGATTTGCTAAACAGACAAACCACATGTGGCCTGTGAAATCTCTGTAGCTAAAAGAATACTGTAAGGCCAAAGAATTTTAGGATAAGGGTGTTCTGTAGGCTTGTACTATTTTTACTGTTACCTTCGTGTCAGCTTTGGGCCAATGCGGGCTGCAGAATAGTGGGCTTGGCTGTGTGGATGTTTTTGTTTTCTGTAAGTGTATATAATTAAATCTGTTTTAAAAATGAGTTATAGTTACCACTCATTTAACTAATACAGGTGGAAAGTACACCTCTGAGCATACTCTTCCAGGTGCTTAGGACTTGGTGAGGAGAACCAGCCTTCTTTCGGTTTTTACACAGGGACATGAAAGTGTGTGAAGGTGGAGTTTCTTGCCTTCCGTAGTTTTTTTTCTTGCCTCTGAAAAGTGTCTGGGTCGAAGTGTCCAGGAACATGTAGCAGCACTGGTCATAGAATGATGAATACTTGCTCTCGTGCAAGATTCTCTGTCTCACACCTTCCTGTAAAAACCACAGGTGCCTCTCACTGCAGTTGATAATGACTTTCTTATAAGTATCAAAGCTTATTCTAGGAAATAGATTAGAAGCTATAAAGGTTCTGAAATTAATCATGTGTCCCTTTGTTTTGGGATGACTGAGCAGGAGAAGGTTAGAAATGGTTTCTGCAAACTGGAAGGAACACTCCTTTTTCACTCAGTTCAGATTTGGAGAACTTTGTACGCAGCCATTATTTGCGAGGTCTGTTCACTGTGAAGACTGAAGATCTTGTTTTTTCTGGTAGAGGTATTTTCTTCTGTTTTTCATTGTCAGTATGGTGTGAGTTCTTTCCACTTTGATACATACTGCTGTGTTCGCCTGTGTGAAGCCACTGTGTAACCTTAATGCATAGGAATCTGGATTTTGCTTTTTTTTTCCTATATACCTTCTGGTATTTCTAAAATAGTGGTGTTAGAGCAAACTACAGTTTTATGCCTAGCTCAGGGTTTGGTTGTAAACAGTAACTGTTATCTTGATTCTAGTGCTACCTTCAGTAAAGTGTTTTATATTAAGTTGTATGCATTTTGTCAACTAAATTTACATCCATTGTTTTAATAGTGAAGAAATTAAATACTTTGTGCTTCAGGCCAGTTTATCACTATGTGTGTTTGTTTTTTTTTTATAGATCATTGGCGTATTGGGGAGAAATGCCTTGCCCCTTGTCTTGAAAATGGAAAACTTCATGAAGGAACAATAACTTCCCTTGAAAAGGACAAAAATGGAAAATCATTTGCTGTTGTAACATTCCTGGAGTCTGAAGAACAGAAAATACTAGTAACAAAACTTTGTAAAGTAAAAGATGGTAGAGGACCCTGGAAAAGCTTAATATTTGATGAGAATGATTTGGAAAAACCGTATTTTCCTGACCAAAATCTTCCATCCCCTGCAGTTGCTTTTAAATTATCTGACAGTGGTGATTTTATCCCATATACAATTAACAGATACCTGCGTGATTATCAAAGGGAAGGAGCCCAATTTCTCTATAGACACTATGCTAGTAAAAGGGGCTGTATTCTTGGAGACGATATGGGCCTTGGAAAGACAATACAGGTATTCTTTTTGTTTGGTACAGTGGGAGAATAGTGTGTTTTCTGGGATCTGTAAATCTTTTTTAAAAAGCATTGTATTTATGAAGCTTAAACCTCCCTCTACTGTTGCAGAGATGGATGAGGCAGGACATGATGTCCAGGACAGCACTCAGAGCCAGGAGCCCATTGCTGATTTAAGACTCACTCCTTATATGCCATTAAAATGAGATGTGGCTCGTTTTAGTGTAAGCATGAGTAGTTGTGGTAGTTAAAATGTTAGTGTTTTGAATTTACTTTGAGGATTGCTACCTGCCCATCATGAAAGCAGTTTGCACTGGAATACACTAAAAGAAGTTGAGGCCCTTATCTGACTCTTGCTTTTAAAATACCTTTTTCCTTTTTTCATGAAAACAAATAGTTTCACTCTTCTGGGAATGCGAAAGAACAAGCACTTTTTACTCCTATCTCTGGAAAAAGTGCTTTCGTATTCCATGCTACTTCTAGCACTCTTTTGGAAATGCAGGTTGATTGATGACAGAACAAAGTGTAGCTGGATTTTTCCATTATGCTTCGAATCTGTGTGATCTATGTTATTTATTTTTACTGGGTTTTTACTTGGTTTTTTCTTACTTATTTTTTACTTATTTATTGTAATTAAGGTATTTTCATGTGTGGAAATTCTCTGTAGTCAGTCTGGTTTAAAGTTAAGCAGCTTGAGTTGTGTGGGGGATAGTCTTTGTCCTACTCTCTTTTCTCTTTCTCCATGTGTTCAATGCAAGTTCATTTCTTCACTACCACAGGTATTGGCTGTGGTATCTATTGCCCTTCTATTTAGGAGAATGTTGACAGATGCCTTTCAGTGCAAAGAAATATTGTTCTGTAGCAAACTTAACAAGAGGAGTAGGTAAACTAAACTGTCAAAACTCTGCATAGAACATTTAGAGGTGTATCATACATTTATATGTATAGCTGATGATGCTCTGTTAACAGATGCTTGTTGAAACTGAACTGCATTCATTTTAAGCATGGCCATGTTTCTTGTCCATAGTAGTTGAAGAATTCAGTACTTACGGAAGACTGTTTCTACTCTGAACTGCAAATAATCTGATTTTATGTAGTAAAATATATATATATATATATATAAGATAATAGTAAACTCAGGGAGAAGGGGCTAAATTTAGTTGTCTTACTTGCATCTTGTGTTTCTTGAATCTCAGAGCTGATTCTCTAGGCACATTTGTCACACAATGACAGTGGATGTGTGGAATTCACATCCGATGGCTATTTCTTTTAGCCTGTATCAGGTTTTCAGGAGAAAGAAAGAGATTTCAAAGGATATCCTATGTGAAGAATATCATATGTGAAGGGGTTCTGTAAGTACATAGGTCATAAAAGAAAGGTTGAGGAGACTGATCTGAGGCAGCCAGCAAACTTGTACCTAGCTGGTCCTGGTGGCCTTATATGATGGAATGATGATAATGGTCAATATGGGAAGATTGACAGATGCCATCTACTTCTGTAGGGCCTTTGATACGGTCCCACATGGCATCCTGACCTCCAAACTGGAGATGGGTGGGTTTGATGGATGGACAGTTTGATGGATAAGGAATTGGCTGGCTGGCTGCAGCCAGAGAGTTGTGGTCAATGGCTCTGTGTTGAGGTGGAGGCTGGTGATGAGCGATGTCCCTCAGGCTCTGTTTTGGGACCACTGCTCTGCAGTGTCTTCCTCAATGACACGCAGTGGGATTGAGTGCACCCTCTGCAAGTTTGCAGATGGCACAAATCTGAGCAATGCAGTTGACCCAACAGAAGGACGGGATGCTATCCAAAGGGACCTGGACAAGCTTGAGAACTGGGCCCATGAGAGCGTTATGAAGTTCAACAAGTCCAAGGGCAAGGTGCTGCCTGGGGTCTGGGTGCTCAGACATGAGCATAAGTTGGGAGAAGTTGTAGAGAGCAGCCCTGTGAAGAGGGACTTGGGGATTCTTGTGGGTGAAGAGCTGGACATGAGCCAACAGCGTACCCTTGCAGCCTAGAGATGCATCCAAAGCAGCATGTCCAGCAGGTCAAGGGAGGTAATTCTGCTCCCTCTGCTCTGCCCTTTTGAGACCTCCATACCACACCACCCTCCCCCCCAGCTCTGGGGTCCCTAGTGCAGGAAGGACATGGGCCTGTTAGAGTGGGTCCAGAGGAGGCCACGAGATGTTCCCAAGGGATGGAGCACCTCTCCTAAGAAGACAGGCAGAGAGATTTGGGGCAGTTCAGCCTGGAGAATAGGAAGGTCTGGGGGAACATAATTGCAGCCTTCCAGTAACTTTTGTGTTCAAGGCCAGGTTGGATGGGGACCTGAAAAACCTGGTCTAGTGAATGGCATCCTTGCCCATTGCAGGGATTGGAACTAGGTGATCTTTAAGGTTCCTTCCAACCCGTACCATTTTATGATTCTGTGATCTTGTGTGTTCTTTATAAAACACAGTGATAATATATGTATTATCAAGTTCAGTATGGGAAAGGCAGTTCAGTGGATGTGAAGTAAAATGGAAGAATTCGCTTGTTTAGGAAAGGTTAGTACCTAGGAAAAAATAAATTTAAATTTCATCAAATAACTGATACAGTCTTAGAAAAAAGTTGTCTTATGCTTGTCAGTTGGCTGAACCTTACTGTTTCTGAATTAGAGGATGATTCATGAGATAAAAGACTTTTCTAGAAATTCTTTAAATTTTGATGTTCTTTGTACTTTTGAACTGATTTTTGCTTTAAATGGCCTGACCGTATGGCTCTTTCATATCAAGCTGCAGTTTAAGTGAAGGCAAATAGAGTGATGTTGTTTCTTAGTGTGATTACAGTAAAATAATTTCCTATCAAGGCATTTAGGTTGCTTCTTGCTTTATCTGGAAGAGCTAAAGGTTCTGATAAGGAGTTGCTGTTTCACTGCCTTTGCTACTCTTAAAAATTTGTGGTGCTGATTTTTCCAAGAATCGAGAATGTGGAAAAGACATGGAGATTTGTTGTTCGGTTGAATTTGATTCTAATTCTGAAGGGATTTTTAAAAAAATGTTGAAGTCATTAGTTAAAGAGCACGTGCAAACTGGCAGTTCATCTCAACCTCCGTTTATGAGATACTATGTATAAAACCGTTTGGGTTACTTTTATTCTACATACCTCTCTTTCACTCTGCAGCTTAAACATGATGGATTTCTTCTCTCTTCTGTCCATCTAACTTCTCTTCTCAGACAGGTATTTTTTCTGCAGCCTGCTGTCCTGGCTAGCTCTTTCTCCCCATTATTAGAGGGAGAAGATTCTTTTTTTGGAAATCAGCAGTGGGCAGCTTTACCTCTATCCTGCTATGAGCAGCTGTGTAGCAGCTGCAAAAGGAAGCAGCTGGAGCTGGCTGCTCTGAATAAAAGGGGTCTGTTGAGTTTTCAAAAGAAGGGCACCTCTCTGATGATGCATCTGATCTTTGCTGCCGCTTAGTCCCATGGATACCATTTATCCCAAATGGATTTTAGATTTGCCTGTTCTGGCCAGATCTTTCTGTGCCTTCTTCCTGTTTTGGATTATGATAGGGGCAGTTTGGAATAGCCTGTGCTGGGATGTTTGTCCTTGCTGTGGTGCATTGTAATAAATATCTTCTTGTAATCACCTTGACTGGTTTGACGCAGATAGGGGAATATAGCACAATAGAAAGAAAATATTTTTGATGTTAACAACAGGAATTTGAAGGAATGGAACATACAGAAAAAGGCATATTAGTAAAAAATAAACCTCTAGGATAAGCCTCTTCTTCCTTTTGCAGAAGTAGTGTTGAAAGGATAGTTAGAGGATATCTGTTCCTTCTGTTTTCTCATCTGAGATTCAAGTACGCTGAAAAGGAGAGTTTCAAGGCAGGTGTCATCTCTGTTTTTTCCTGGCTTATTCGTACTCTGTCTCTTGAATATTTTTGTGACTTTTGCACTTAGAGAAAGTGAGATAGAGCAATTAATTGCTCTTATCATTAAATCAGGGAATTCTTGGGAATCCAAAGGACAGAGGGGTCGCATTTTAAAACCAGATTTATTTAAAACACACTTACACCCCCGCTCCCCCCAGAAAAAAAGTCTCCCTGCACCAAACCACCTTACTAAGTCCTGTCCAGGATTTTGTCCTGAATGTTTATTTTTTGTGGAATTTATTCAATTTCTTGTTCTACATAGTCACTGAGAATTGTTTTCTTTCTCAAGGTCATTTCATTTTTGGCTGCAGTGTTGCGCAAAAAGGGAACACATGAGGATATTGAAAATAATATGCCGGAATTTTTACTGAGGACAATGAAAAGGGGCTCAGATTGTAATCCCAAGAAGGTACAACTTTTAGTGATACTAACTTCACTGTTTTGATAAAAGGCAGTATTTGGATTTGTTTTTGTTTGTTTGTTCTAGGAGTTTACATTGATTTTTAAAATTCTGCTGCTGAAGTAGGATTTCATGCCTTTCCTAGTACTGTTTGGGAAGCCTTCAGCTATCCAGACTGTCATAGAGCCCTCTCTCTCTAGTTTTTATTGTCTAATATGTTACTATTGTTCATCTGCACTAATGGAAAAAATTTTGAGGTATCTGGGTTAGATTTGTGGCTGGAATATATTGAAAAGCCCATGTCAATGAGTAGAAAATTAGTGTTGCGTTTTGATATTTTTAAAGTCAAAAAAGCATATGTATCTGTAATAACAGGGTATTTAGTTAGGACAAATCCATGTATTTGGAGTCTGTATTGCTGATAGCCTTGTGACCTCCTGTATTTTCTTCATTGGCTGTTATAATGTTGGAAGTAAGTTTGACTGATAATCAAGGTAATCAAATACAGTGACAGCAAATAAAAGATACATGTAAAAGTGCTGTGTGAATAAGATAAATCTGAAGATCATTTTAATTTTACCTGTAACAGAAACCATGTGATTTCTGTTTTCCATTGCTATTTTTATTTTACTGTAATAATTAGAAAATTTGACTGGCAAGATGGGTCATATGACTGTAGCTCTATGAATAATGGATACATGTTCCTCAGGAATACAGGCTGAGAGGAGGGGGTAAAAGGGTAGCACTTCTTGTGCGAGGAAACAGGAATGCTTCTGACTAAGAATAAAAGTAGAATGTCGCTTTGAGGACATTTGATGTTGAAGCAGATCACAGAGAGCTTGTAGACCACATCCATCCTTATAGGGTTTTGAAGACCTCGGTTGGGAAAGCCTGGGTTTGAAGTCAGTGTTGCCACTGCTTTGACTATAAAGTTGGACTGAAAATGTCCTAAGGTACACTTCCTGCCTCATTGATTTTATTATTCTATGATATTAAGTGAATTGTATTTGCTGTTGTAAGTTTTTTAACCCTTTTCAGGACTCTCTGTTTTCTAGTCACATGATGACTAGACTTGTGGATTTGAGGAAGCTGCTTACCCTCTTCATCCTTTTGTTTTCTCCCTTTGTAAAACATTTTATGGTATACAGATGCTATAACGAAGCAAAGTGATAGTGTTTCACATCTTACTGCAGTTGTTAGAGTATAATTTGAGTAAGTAGTGCTGTTTAGTATTTAATTTTAGTATTACAGTATTTTTCTGCTGTATTATATACATATTCAGAGTAAACTGATTACTTTTGAATGTATACTAACTTCAGATATTTTCCATACATGCTTTGAAATGACAGAATTAAACAGTCAAACTGCTCAGAGCAGTAAAACAGTCAAGATCTTCCATTATTGAGAAATTGCTATATTGTAGTTTCTCAAGTAATATTATAGTATGTATTTGTTTTCAGACTTTCCTCATAGTGGCCCCTCTTTCAGTACTGTACAACTGGAAGGATGAGTTAGACACATGGGGATACTTTAAGGTTGCTGTCTTACATGGCAGTAAAAAAGATGATGACATGAGTCGCATCAAGCAAGGGAAATACGAAGTTGCTCTTACAACATATGAGATACTTCGCCTGTATTTGGATGAATTTAACAGGTAATGGTTTTAATGTGTTTTTGTACACACGAAATTTTAACTGTCTAATTGTGCATTGTTCTTTTCAATAATTTTATTCTTTTTCTGTATAATGTATTTACTGTTAAATCCATTGACTCACTGTGCTGCAGAGAAGAATCCCTGTACTATTGGATTTACCCTGTACTACTGAATTTAACGTGTACAGTTCTGGTGGGTTGACCTTGGCTGGACACCAGGTGCCCACCAACCCACTCTATCACTCCCCTTCCCAGCTGGACAAGGAAGAGAAATTAAGATAAAAACCGACTCTTTAGCTGAGATAAGGCAGTTTACTAAAGCAAAAGCAAAAGTTTAGGCGTGCACAAGCAAAGGGGAAAAAGAAAGGTTTATTTTCTGCTTCCCATCAGCTGGCAGTGTTGAGCCACTTCCCAGGAAGCAGGGCTTCGGGTCACGTAGCAGTTCCTCTTGAAGGAAAAGACCGTAAATAACAAATCCCCCATTCCTCCTCCTTTCCTTTGCTCTTGTATCTGAGCTGGTGTCATACGGAATGAGTTATCCCTTTGGTCAGTTTGGGTCAGCTGGCTGAGTTTTGTCCCCTCCCAGCATCTTGCCATTCCCAGTCTACTGATGTGGGGGGAATGTTGAGAGAAAGCACTGATGCTCTGCCAGCGCTGTTCAGCAGTAGCCAAAGCACTGTGTGTTATCATCACCTTTCCAGCTATGGACGTAAAGCACAGGCCTGTAAGGGCTGCTATGGGAAAATCAACTCCCATCTCAGCCAGACCCAATGCAACTATCTTTGTAATGGGACACGTAGTAGCAGTAAGCATTTGAATAGTTCCCATAAAACCAGTCTTTGCTGGTAGCACGCCTAGGAAATGTTCTCTGAAAAATGCAGGAATTGCCTGCCTGAAAACTGATGACAGCTAAAAGATACATAGAAGGTATTTCTGTCTTTCAGTACAGTGTAAGGAGAACAATCACCTGGAATTTTTAGCAAATGTTCAAAAAGGTATTTTTCTTGTTATTTGCACTTTTCACCAGCTTCATGAAATTATTGAGCCCTAAAAACTTTGAGATTTAAACCCACACATTTGTCATCCGATCTTCGAGGTCCTTTTCCTTTATGACATCTTGGAAGTAGGGTACAAGTTGTGTCAATGGCTGGTAATAGCAGCCTACCCTCAGCAGCTGATAAAAGTGGATCTGCATATCTTGGCATTTCAGGTGTTAGGAAAGGTACAGGCCCCAGAGAATACCCTAGTTGTCTGGAGATCCGTCACCAAAACAGTCAGATCTTCATTTCTGTGCTCAGATCTGAGAAGTACAGAGAGAAGAGTAAAGCAGTTTTATCAGCCCCCTGACTATTCATATTCTTTCTGAGGAGCTCTTCATGGTTGATCATGGAGTAGACTGTGGTCAGGAAATAGATGCACACGTGGAGCAGATCTGATGAGTGACTGCCTGTGAATGTGTTCCTCAGCATGCAGATATACCAAACTGTTTCTACAGAGCACGTGACTGGATGGGCCTGTGAGCTCGACACCAGAAGAAGCTTTGTGTCTTGCTTGACTACAGTGATGGATTGGCCTCGAAAGCTGTTCTTAAATAATTAGCTATCAGAATAAGAATACATATGCTCAGTTACTCATGTGAATCAGTATGAGAGATTTAAGTGGAAGGAGCTAGCATCTGAACATCTGTTGGACTTTTTTCAGAAACTCCAATTTTTAGCATATTTTGGGAATGTAGGAGCTTGAATGTGAATGAATGTATTTAGTGAGTATAAAAAATGTGACAAGATCAGTCTTCATTAGTGAGCTAACTGCCGCTTTCTCAGGAGACAGACTTTCTACTAAACATCTCAAAACATGTCTGTTTCAGCTTTTTGCAGGATATCAAAACTGGATATGGTTCTGTTCTGAAATATTCATATGTATAAAGTTAACTCATAAAGTTAACTTTAACTTACTAAATAGTTAACTTTAAATTAGTAAATCTCGTAAATTAGTAAATCTCGTCCTAGGGACTTGAAGACTTTTTTTTATTATTATCACGGTATACAGGTCATTCTGCCTGTAAGTTTTATTCTTGAACTGGCTGCAAAATATCTCTTGGTCACTGCTTATAGCGATGTTCCTTCTAGTCACAATCAGAAAATACTAAAATTCCTCTGCTATATTGGTATTGTATGGATATTCTTGAGTGATACTTTCTTGTAGAAAACCATGTAGTTTGAAATGTTTTTAGTTCACTGGTAGTTGCACTGGATAGTTTTTGTCTGGAAAATGTAGCATACCTATGTTAAGCATATTTCAGTAGTTTACCTTCAGAGACTTGCTTATTTTTTGTAAATCTTAATTATGAGTGGAGTTAATTTAATGAGATGTGCTGGATTCATTGGTCCGTAGATTGAAAGCTGCTTTCTTCACAGGAAGCATTTGATACAGATTACAGTAGCTCATTTATTTGGCGATGTAGTTTAGCCATTATGTTCAGCTATGCTAATTGAATTTACTAAACAAACAGTATAAAGAAATGGAGTAGTATAATACAAAAAGAAGGGAAATCAAAAAGTAATAGTGTGTTATAAAGCAATCACAGCTACTTGTGTGGTTGAGTTCACTTTTTATGTGTATGTGGGATGATGGGACAAGTAATGTCAATTAATGAAATTGTTTTTTGATCTGCAGTATAGAGTGGTCTGCTGTGATAGTGGATGAAGCACATAGAATCAAGAATCCAAAGGCGCAAATAACTCAAACCATGAAGTCATTAAAATGCAGTGTTCGCATAGGTCTTACTGGAACCATCCTTCAAAACAATATGAAGGAACTTTGGTGTGTTATGGACTGGTAAATAAAATATTTTTTTATGCTTAAACACCTCTTTGTGTTGACTGTGCGGTGGGGGTGGGGCAGGACTGGATGATATGAACCTATCTGCATTATAAAAAAAACAACAAAAAAACTCCTCAGCCTCAAAACACCTGCCTTTTTGTGAGAATATAACTGTGTTTTTTCTAACACATCTGGGAAGGTAAGCTCCTGGTATTTTGCAGTTACTTAATACATTTGGAGTTCATCCCATCTGGCTTCTTTGGGGAATTTGGGAGGTAGTTAAAATTATTCTTGCCCCACCTCCCATATTACCTTTTTTTTTTTGTTTCTTTTTTTTCCTAAGGACACTTTTTTTCATCTGTCCTTTGCCCAGTAGATAGGGAGTCATTACACAGCCTTGACCAGCATAGTGCCTTTGATCTGTCCTGTATGTGCGGGTCATTCTGACCTACTGGGAGGATAAAAGTAATAATGTTTTGCTTTTTTTTTTCCGAATGCATAAGTGCACATATTTGAAAAGTAGCAGTCTTGTCCAGAAAAACTTTCAAGGGCCAAGGAGAGGTGCAAGTGACCGTAGATACAAATCTAAACCTCTTGGGCATGCTTTGCCGAGGAGGAACAAAGCAAACATACTTTAAATATAAGGATATACAGAACAGAAATAGCAGGAAGAATATTTTGAGCTTAGGGTTGCATCTGGTCCATTAAAACTATGCTGATGTTGTTAGTAAATTGCTCCAATATGTAGTACTGCCAACAATTACTAAATTCTTTTTACTATTAAGTTTCTCAAGGTTTTATTTAGTTAATTGTAATATCTGCATATTTAGATTTAATAAAAATAGTAGAAATTGAAAACATGACTGCTTAGCTTCCAGTTTAGGCTCCTCAACACTAACAGCCTTGTAGTTCAGACGTTCTGTATACTTGTGATTTCTGTTGTTCTGCTAAACTTTTGTTTTTCTTGAGATTACAATCCTAATCCTAAGGGGTATCTCTTAGCATTTGAGAATCACAGAAAACAAATGAAAAGTGGCATGTCTTAAAATAGTATATATGTTTCTGTTTGTACTTAAAATTTTTAGTAGTTTCTCTAGTGACTGCTACTGTAAGATTTCTTGCTGTTAGCCAGAAAAAAAAAAATCTGTGCTTTAAATCAGTGAATCAATCCCCTTTTGTTTTTGAATAGGGCTGTACCAGGACTTTTAGGTAGCAGAGTACATTTCAAGAAGAAATTCTCTGATCCAGTGGAGCATGGCCAGAGGCACACTGCAACTAAAAGAGAGCTAGCAACAGGTCGTAAGGCCATGGTGAAGCTAGCAAGAAAAATGTCTGGCTGGTTTCTGAGACGTACCAAAGCGCTTATCAGTGATCAACTGCCAAAAAAGGAAGACAGAGTAAGAGTCCCTTCACATTTCAAATACAATGCTAATGAACGTGTCTCTTTCTTGTTTTCTTGTTATATTTTTTCTCTTTCATCATGTCTGTAGTTTATGATTTTCTCTTCATCTTATTAACTTAAGAAGAATCCACAGCCTTAGAAAAAGTGCACTTGCAGTAGTGTGCTTTGTTCACGTAATTGCTATGATTGCACATTGAAATGGAGTTAATCAAGCATGAAAATGCTCAGCTAGTCTTCTGACTAGTGCTTTACACATCTGTTTTATGTGTGGTTTTGTCCTTATCTGGGCAAGCCCAAAGCAATGTATATAAATTTCTTGAAATTCTGTGTAGAACTTCTGAATTTGCAGCTTGACACTTTGTGTTTGGAATGGTATGCTTTTAACTTTCTTATTTTCGATCCCTAATTAAAAGAAAAACCTCAGACAAAGCTGATTCTGTGATAGGTCTGTAATGCTGTTCGTCTAATGCAGTTGTAAGTATTACATGAAGTGATAATATTTCATTAATACAGCTAAGAGTTCTGCTAAATCTTTTCTTCTAAGTAGACAAATACGTAAGTTTGCAGCTGGTTTTGTTTTCAAAATTTGTTATTTATTCTTCATCCTTAGTTTATAATAATGTCATCTAGGCTGTCTTCTGCAGGAAAGATTAACACAAACATCAGTCAGAAGCTTTTCTGAATCTAGCAGGTTTTATTCTTTTCATTATCTTGTTAATGTGAATATATGTTCAAGTTACTGTTGTATTATTATAGCTCAGCATGGTGCTGCTACTATGTGGATAGTGCAGGTTAAGGAATGATCTTGGGATTTCTGTCTCCTGCTGCTTAAGACTAAAGATGTCATGGAGATGCCACCCATGGTCTCTAAGAAGGGGGATCAGAATTCTGGCCATAGCACTGTGTAGATCCTTGCCTTCTCATTGTTTATTCTATTTGTCCCGCTTGTGGTAGTGCCTTATGACAGCTGATGCCTAAAAAGGGGAAAGAAAGGGCAAATTAAGCACCTTGCAAAACAGAGAGAAATCTGTAATTAAAAATATGCATTTATTTCTCTCAATATTCCTTCCTTTTCCTATTCCTTCACAAAAGCCATATTGAAAGGTTCTTTTAGCATGATTTTGATAGTCTTTGTAGAATTTTGGGATGGAACAAAACAAGTATGCATACATTTTGGCTGCAGTTCATGCTCTCTTGGTGTCAAGATACACATTATTTTTTTTTTTCATTTGGTGGTAGAATAATTTCCTGTAACTATTTGAGCAAGTATGGTACTTATTTCTACTTTATTTTCGGGGATCTGTGATTTGTGGTTTTTGATGCAGTACTTTTTTGCCTTTGACTGTATGCTTCACATGATAGTGTTGCTTGGGTTTTCTCTTTGGCAGATGGTGTTTTGCTCCCTAACTGAATTCCAGAAAGCAGTGTACCAGGCTGTGCTAGAGACAGACGATGTAACCTTGGTGTTAAGAGCCGGGGAGCCCTGTAGCTGCAACAGTGGCCGGAAAAGGAAGAACTGTTGTTACAAAGTAAGAACTTGGCACTGTTTGTATTTTAGGTCATAGTCTTTTGAATTTCTTGAGATACTTTCTGCTGATGAAGAGTTGATTGAAATGTTTGCCTAGGTATAGGCCATTTGTTTGGGAAATCCCAGCTGGAAACATGGGGGGCTGCATTACCAGCATGATGGAGTTAGGCACTTTGAGATTACTGCAAAGCTGCTTTGCATGCCCTGAGCAGGTGGTTGTTATCTATGCACTAAATTCTGGATCTTTTGTATTAATAAATGCACCTGTGATTTAGTTGATATTGGCAGGGGTACTGCACTGGGGTGTTCAGTATGTGTCAGGCATGCTGCTCCCAGGTGCCTGAGGTGGTTTGTGCAGAAGCTGCAAATGGAAGGCACCCTGCACTCTGCAGGTTACCTGGGCAGTTCGTTGTGTTCTAAGTGCAGTTGTGCCTTTCTGTGCCATTGAACATTCGCTTTGCCTTGCTTCATTGAGGAGACAACTGCAACAGCAGACACAGAGCACAAGCCAAACTTGGTCCTTGAGTAACAACTTTGCAGATTTCTTCAAGCTTCCCTGGACTTCTGTAATGCTTGATTAGTGTAGCTTTGTATTTGTTTTGCCTGCATCACTCAATAGGCTCAGAATAAGCACATCTTTTAAACGTTTAGAAGCAAATGTCACAGGCTTGTTTCTCCCGTTTATCATTCTGGCCCGCTCTGATTCTTGTGTAGTGTTTTGGGGGTCTTTTCCTCCCAAAAATGATGTAGTTTGGTCAGTCTCCTGCGTCTTTCTTTATGAACAATCCCCTTATCAGTCTTGTTTACTATTCGATGGATACTAGCCCTCTTTGTAGTATCCATGTGTGATAGCGATATTTTGTAGAAAAAAAGAAATGCTGTTGAACTTGATTTGCAAGGGGCAGTAGGCAGGCCTGAAGATAGCTGAGTGCTCCTATGGACTGTCTTATTCCAGAGTTAACTGTGAAATTTAGTAACTTGAGAAGGCAAAGGAAAACAAATATTGATCAAACCAGCCAACCATAACCAGGAAAATAGCTGATGAGGTAGCTGCAATAGCCATTGTAGAATGTCTGAAGCTTGAATTATGTTATTTGAGATGTTTATAAAGCTTTATAGGGTTTTGCTGGAGAGAAAAGTAAAATTCGCAGTTGAAAGGTAAGAAGTCATTCAAACTGCTCTGGCTTGATTTAATCAGTTGCAAAGTTACTTGTTTGTTTACTGAAGAGTTCTTGGTTGTCTCCATGTGATGTCTGTAGAAGTTACTATCTGAAATGTTTAGCAAACAATGAACATAGCTATAGAGTTTTTTTCTTATTGGGAAAATGTTTCTATTAATAGGATCACAAAGCTGCAGGAAAAACGAAACTTGCTTCATTTTTATCCGAAATACGCTATGCATCTCTTGGGGATCAATTATAGTTCTAAGAATTGTTAATGCCTTAAACCTGCATTTATTTGAGATTATTAATTATTAATAATGACATTTATTTGAGATTATTACTTATTTTCAGTAATATTTGTTTGCATAAAGTGGTTTTTTTTGTAGGTAAATGCACATGGTGAAACGATTAAGTCATTGCGCTTCAGTTACCTAATGATCCTACAGAAGGTTGCAAATCATGCTGCACTCCTGCAGACAGACAACACTAGCAAGCTGCAGGTTAGTTTCAGAAGTATCTAAAAATGGACTTGTGGAAAATGAATGGGATGAAAACTCTGAATGAAAATTGCTACTGGCCTCCTTTTAAAGTCTTAACTAACAGCAATTAAGATATTTTCTGGAATTCCTTTTCCATTTGGTCATGCAGAATGCGTACCTTATAAAGACATTATACAAAAGAACATGTTCGTTTAGTTGATGCATATCTGAAAATAAGGGTTATAAAGCATTGGAGACATTAGGAGGGAGAGTAATTTTTAATGATTTCTAATAGTGCCATTTTTGTTACATTTATGAAGAGTGCCTAAAGGAAGAATGTCTTTGTGCAAGTAAATAAATAATAGGTAATTAGAATTCTTTTTCTCTAGTATTTTTTATTAAGAGCTGAGTTTGTTTAAATGATGAGGAACATATTTTAGAAGAAATTGGTCAATGAAAGATCAATATCAGTTTGTCTTGTTACTGTGGCAAGTAACAAAACCCACAAACAGCAGTTTTTAGAAACAGTTGTTTGTGAGACGTAAGATCCAGGAATGAGGAAAGGGGTTTAGGAATGTTACCACTTTCTCTTAAAAGCTATCAAGTAAGAGAAATCAGAATGGCCTAGCTAATTTTGCAAGTTTGTTACATTATAACAGTTTCACTTTTTCAGAAATGTTACTTTTAATGTCCAGCGCCTTACACACAGCGTAGACCCAGATGTTTTCAGTGGGCTTTTTTGTGTATTACGTATCTAATTTTATAACATTTGATATTTAAATAACCTCTGAAATAACAGAATACAAGTATTCTTTGACTTACTGTCTTTTGCATCATGCATGATTATTAATTTTGCTAACATGTACTAAAGAAAGTGATATTTGTAGTGTTTCTAACCTTTATTATTGAAGGTCATTACATATGTTTTTTTTAGGTGAGAGATGTGGTGTTTTCTTTCTCTCTGGAAAAGTGGACTTGAAGTGTGAGGTCGTGCTTAAGTTCAGAGCTAAATTTAGCAGTGGAGCTTTATGTGGCTTTTGAACAGCTTAAGTGCATTTCCTGTACAGTTTTTTTTGTGGAACAGTATGTAATTCCCATACTGGCTTGTTATGCCAGAGGGTGAAGAGAAATGTTGCTGCACAACTGTTGGATAATGCAAACCTCAAGGCAACAGAACTTTTGAAACTGACAGTTCTGGCCAGGAGAAGAAATTTTGAATACAATCCATGATTTCAGATTAAGAATCTCTTTTGTTTTTAAATGAAACAAAGCAAAACACATAGCATATGTTTTATTCAGCAGTTTTGTAGTGAACTAAATTAAAACCCGCATACCTCTGCTTGAGATACTTTGGCAGATCATGTTTCATCCTATTTAACTCCTTGTATGGCTTAATATAGCTCTGATTTTTAACTCCTATTCAGTCTTTTTTCTTTTCTTCCAGGAAGCGCATATCAACCGAGTTTGCAGCCAGGTATTTTCCAGTTTTCCAGATTTTGTGCAGTTAAGTAAAGATGCAGCCTTTGAAA
This sequence comes from Oreocharis arfaki, assembly GCA_013398015.1. Classification (NCBI taxonomy): domain Eukaryota; kingdom Metazoa; phylum Chordata; class Aves; order Passeriformes; family Paramythiidae; genus Oreocharis; species Oreocharis arfaki. Next base: position 136,496 of record VZRR01006396.1, on the reverse strand, counting down.
CAATTTCAGATCCAAAATACAGTGGAAAAATGAAGGTAAACCCATTCCTTAGAAGAAAAATAAGTATTAATAATAGTAATAGATGTGGCCTATATTGTATGGATATAAGAAAATGTACACCTAATAGTTGTGGGTGTTTTCATCATTCTGTTTGTGGTTGGTCATACAACAGCACATATCTCATGTGATGGATCAGTATGCATCTGGGCAAAGACTGGATAAGTGTAATCTGTGATGCTCAGATTTTCTGAGATTTTTAGCTTCACGTGTTTAATGGTGGGCATGGAAATGACACTTAGAGTCAACAGAACTACTGTTTCATGAAGTCATGGATTCCAGTGATAGTCAGAAATACCTGGCAAAGAAAGGGTAGCAAAACAAAATCATTATAGGCCTAATGGTTTGTGTACACCTTCAATTTTGTGTGTAGTTCCAATCTCTGCTCTCAAAAATCGTATATTAAGACTGAAAAGGTTTAGAGGACTGTTCAGAGAAGGGCCACGAAGGTGATTAGTAACTGTGTGTCAGAAGCAGTCAAGTAGGCTGGGACTCCCCAGCCTGTAAAGAATGTCTTAGGTTGAATGTAAGTGGGACCTACACAGTCATGAATACCATGGGACTGGTGAAGATGTACTGAGTGCTTACTGACTTCTTGAACCCTTTGGACATTAAATGAAAACAATAGTAGTCATGCTAAAGATGACCAAAATGAATGTGTCTAGTATGAACCTGTAAAACTCCTTACCTCAGAAACTGTCTTTCTGTGGTTTCAGAAAGAAACAAAAGATGTTTAATGGTGATGTATAGTGTTGATGATGGTGGTGTTGTTTAATGTAGATGAAAAATATGTCTAATATAGCTAATTAAAAAGAAAACCATGCTAGTTTTAGTAGTGTTTCTGAGCTGAGATAAACCGCAGGGGTTGAGAAGCTATACAGAATTTTGGCTCTCCATGAACCTGGGTATTAACATTTTCTTCTTGGGACTGGTGGCAGTGGGAGGACTATGTTGCTGTAGCAGTAATGGCTGTTATCACTTTACTGATTTGTTACTATGTAAGCAAGATCTTTCTTTACTGTTAATACATGTGTGTGAAATACCTGCATATTGACTTTGTTGTATATACTTAATTTTTGAGAAGGTGAATTTAGTTGTCAAATTAGCTACCAGCCCATCATCTTCAGGAGTTGAAGAATTGCTTATGAAGGGATACTGTTACTGATATTTTACCATGGCATTATTCACATTACTGTTTTACATTTTTGTTATTATTTTATTATATTTATTTTTTTTTATTATTTTCCCATGGCATTCCTGGAAAAGCTGGCAGCCCATGGCTTGGATGTGTGCCCCCTTCACCGGATTAAAAAAGTGGCTGGTTAGCTGAGCCCAGAGAGTGGTGATGGATAGTGCCGCATCCAGTTAACATTCAATCACTAGTGGTATCTCCCAGGGCTCAGTGTTGGGGCCAGTCCTGTTTAGTATCTTTACTGATGATCTGGATGAGGGCATCGAGTGCACTCTCAGTAGGTTTGTAAACTTAAGCTGGGTGGGATTGTTGATCTGCTGGGGGATAGGAAGGCTCTGCAGAGGAATCAGTGGGCCAAGACCCATGGTGTGAGGTTCAGCAGGACCAAATACCAGATCCTGCATTTGGCCACAACAGCTCCCTGCAGTACTACAGGCTGTGGCAGAGTGGCCGGAAAGCTGCCTGATGAGAAAGGTCATAGAGGTGCTGGTCAGCAGTGGCTGAACGTGAGCTAGCAGTGTGCCTAGGTGGCCAAGAAGGCCAGTGGCATCCTGTCTTGTATCAGAAATTTTGTGTCCAGCAGGATCAGGGAAGTGGTTCTTCCCCTGTACTGGGCACTGGTGAGGCCACACCTTGAGTGCTGTATCCAGTTCTGGGCCCCTCACGTCAAGAAGGACCCTGAGGTGCTGCTGGAGCATGTCTAGAGAAGGGCAACGGAGCTGGTGGAGGATCTGGAGTGTCAGGTTTAGGAGGAGCAACTGAGAGACCTGGGATTGTTTAGCCTGGAGAAAAGGTCTTCCCTGAGCCTCCTTATTACTCTGTACAACTACCTGAAATGAGACTGTGATTATATGCTGTCCTGATTTTGGCCAGGACAGAGTTAATTTTGTGCAGTAGCTGTGAGGGGGTGGCACCTGGAGCCCTGCAGGTGTAGCCGGAGGTTGTTCTGTACTACCTCTCTGTCATTGCTGGGACGAGGGTAAGACACTCTCTGCTTTCCAGCAAGAAGGGAATGTCTTCCCGTCGACAAAAACATGGCTGAGGAGTGTTGTTCATTTTTTCAGACTCTGCAGTGAGCATTTTTGTGTGTGAATCACCTTCTCTCATGTACTTCTGTCATTAATACTGTTGGTTTTCTTACCTTAGTGCTGTTGCTAGTAAAATCTTCATATTTCAACCCCTGATTTTCACTTTTTGTGCCTCCAATTCTCAACTGTGTCCTGCTGTGGTAGGAGGAGGGAAGGAAGGAGCGGGAGAGCAGCATCTGGTTTAGGAGAGTCTTGGTGGGGGCACTGAATTGCGGAGTACCATTCCTAAATGATGACATACGGGAATCAGTCTCTTCTCCCAGATAACAAGTGACAGGATGAGAGGAAATAACTGCAAACTGTGCTGGTGGAGGTTCAAGCTGAACGGAAGAATTTCTACATGGAAACAGTTGTCAGGCTTGGATTTGGCTGCCCAGGGGGGTGGTGGAGATTTACCATCCTGGAAGTGTTCAGGACATGGCGCTTGGTGCTGTGGTCTATTTGACGGTTGTGTTTCGTCAAGGGTTGGACTCCATCTTGGAGTTGTTTTGCAACCTAAATGCTTCTGTGATTAAAATTAATTTTCCTTTCTTAAAGACTTTGCCTCTTGGGGCTATTTTACTCTTCACTACTCCAGCACTGCCTTAGAACATTTTCATCATGTGTTTTTTGACACAGAAGTGAACAACACAGGCAAGCAAAAATGCTTGAGTTATTACAGAGGTTCCGACATTATGAGCCTTCAAAGCCTATATCTTTCAGTGCTGCCTGTTGGGAGGAATCTGTTCCAATCCACACCTGTAGGTCTGAGTTGTTTCTGGGTTAGCATAGGCTGCAGCGTCTTCTCATGGGTGCAGCTGACTGGCTGTGTGAGTTGGATGTAACCTTGGCTGGTGGCAGTAAGGCTCTTCTCATGCTTGTGTGCAGTGGCCCTGGGTGTTAAGATTCTGCTGTTGTGCCGCTGGAGTAAGAGCATAACTGAGGTGACAAGAAAGCAGAGGCTGTCCTCTTCTTAACTATACTGAGCTTGTGCTGATGGCTTGATACTGATAGCAGGCAGTTGAATGCTTACTTTTGATGCTGATGATATCCACAGTTAGAAAAATAAATCCTTGAGTTACTAGCTCGTAGGTACAAGGCCAGTTTGCTGAGTAAATTGCCCAGACATAAGTTGAATGAAATGAGAAATAAAAGAAAAATAGAGAGCTATTATCATGGTGATTACTCCTGTGTCAGTTTTTTTTCGTTGTTAGTGAATCATCTAAAGATATTTCTCAATATGAGGTGAATCTCGATGTATTTCTTGATATAGATCATAGGTAATTGCAAAAAAAAGACAAGCACAACTTCTCTCTCCAAACCCCTCTGCCATCCCAAAACCAGACCGCACGCCCCCACCAGATAAAAGGAAGGGGGATGGGGGGGGCAAAAGCCCAGATCCTTAATAAGCTTATGTTCTTGAGAAGAGTCTTGGTGGGGAAAGTTTCAGGGTTTTTTTAAGAAGCTCAGTATATATAATGGGAAGATGGATTATAAATTCCAATCTTGCATTTTTGAAGTGCTCATTATATGGAAAAATATTTCTTCAATGTGTTTGGTAAATGAGAGATGCCGAAAAGTAAAAAAGAAAATATTAAAAATTACCATAGTTCTTTCACAGGGCGTTTTTTCTGTGACCTTTCAAGTAAAGTCAGATCGAACACTGTATGGAAGTACTAGGAGGCAAAGGTACAAAGCAGTTCCCTTTCTTTCCTTCAAGGTGGGAAATAACGATCTTGTATTATTATGATGGTTTCTGCTTGTTCGGTTGTTTTTTTTACTTCGTGAATTATAGAATAGGTGTGTTTTCAAATGCTGCAGTTATGGCAGACTGGTTTTGTGCATTTTTATTCTAGAAATCTGTAGTGTCTATTTCAGTCAATAAATTAGGATAAAATTTATTGAGAGAATTGCTTACTTTGAGAGAAACTGGTCTGCTTTCTCCTTTAAGGGGAACTTGAATTTTGTGCCTTTCATGAAATATGTCTTAGTATAAACAGAATATTCTGAACTATGTGGTGATATTGCTAGGTGTGTAGGGACAGGATGAGGAAGGCTAAGATGAAGCTGGAGCTGAACATGGCAAGGGATGCAAAATAGAACAGGAAGGGGTTTTATAGGTATGTCATCTGGAAAAGTGAAGTTGAAAGAAGTGCGTACTCCTCTGATGAGCAATGCAGGAAAACTGGGAACTAGGAATGAGGAGAAGGCTAAGGTACTCAACAGCATTTTGCCTCAGTCTTCCATGGTGACCTCTCTTCTCACACCTCTTGAGTGCGTGGACAGCAGGATGTGGACTGGGGGAACAAAGTTCTTTCCTCTGTAAGTAAAGATCCAGGTTTATGGCCGCCTGAAGAATCTCATTGTACATAAATCCATGGGACCCAATGAGATCAATCCCAGAATCCTGTAGGAATTGGCTAATGTAGTTGCCAAGCTAGTCTCCATAATATTTGAAAAGTCATTGCAGTCAGGTGAAGCCCCAGGTGGCTGGAAAAGGGAAACATTGTATCTGTATCTGAGTACCATGACAACTACTGATCTGTCAGCCTCCTCTCTGTGCTTGGGAAGATCATTGAACAGATCCCTCTGGAAGCTATACTAAGATATATAGAGGTCAAGGATGTGATGTGAAACAGCTATCACAATTTCACCCAGGGCAAGTCCTGCCTGACTAACCTAGTGGCCTTCTAAACTGGAGTGACTTCATCAGTGAGCAAGGGGAGGGCTATAGGTGTTGTCTGTCTGGACTCTCGTAACACCTTTGACAAGGTCCTCCGTAACGTCCTTTTCTCTAAACCAAAGAGTAATGGATTTGATGGACAAGGAATTGGGTGGATGGTCACATCCAGAGGGTAGTGGTCGACGGCTTAGAGTCACAATGGACATTGGTGGGGTCCCTCAGGGATTCGTACTGGGATCAGTATTTTTTAATATCTTCATTAATGACATGGACAAAGGGATCAAGAGCACCCTCAGCAAATTTGCAGGTGACACCAAGCTGAGTGGTGCTGTTAATACACCTGAAGGACGGGATGGCATCCAGAGGCACCTGGACAAGCTCAAGAACTGGGCCCGTGGAAATCTCTGAGGTTCAACAAGACCAATTGCAAGGTGCTGCACCTGGGTCAGGGCAACCCCTGGTATCAGCACGCACTGGGGAATGGACAGATTGAGAGCAGCCCTGGGGAGAAGGACTTGGACATGCTGGTGGACAAGAGGTTGGACATGACCAGCCATGTGTACTTGCAGCCCAGAAAGCCAAATGTGTCCTGGAGTACATCAAAGGAGGTGTGGCCAGCAGGGCAAGGGCAGTGATTTTCCTCCTCTGCCCCACTCTTGCAGTGTACTGTGTTCAGCTTTCTCAGTGCAAAAAGTACACAGACGTGTTGGAACAAGTCCAGAGCAGGGCCGTGAAGATTATTAGAGGGATGGAACACCTCTCCCATGAGGGAAGGCTGAGAGAGTTGAGGTGTCTCAGTCTGGAGAAGAAAAGGCTGTTGGGTAACCTTATTGCCACCATTCACTGAGTGAAGGAAGTCTTAAGAAAAGTGGAAGGAGACTTTTTGCAGTGGTAGGACAAGGGATAATGGCTTCAAATTGAAGGAGAGTAGGTTTAGATCAGATAATAGGAAAAAATTCTTTACTGTGAGGGTGGTAAGGCACAGGAGCAGGTTCTCCAGGCAGGCTGTGGATGCCCCATCCCTGGAAGTGTTCAAGGCCAGTTAGGATGGTGCTTTGAATCTAGTAGGTGGCATCCCTGCCCCTGGTGGCATGGTTTGAAACTAAATGGTCTTTGACCCAAGCCATTGTATGGTTCAGTGATCTTTGTGCCTGGAAGGAGAATAATGGGTTATGTAGCTATCATTGAAAATAAGCTGGGTTTTGGATCCATTAATTTTGACTTCATGATACCTAAAACTGGTTCATACATTTTTGGTGTGGTGACTTGCTTTTTTGTTTTCTATTCTAAATTTTAAAATTTAAGCTGTTTGTGATAATTTTGCATTTTATGCTGTGAAAGCAAAATCATTCAAGAAGTATTTAATTTAGAAAGTTGTCTTACCATAAGAAAGTAACCACAGAAGAGCCAACTGGTACTAGAGCTTGAAAACAGCTTTATCAATTTTTAGCACGTTTATTTGGAAATAACTGAGACAAATGATAGTAAAATGTTTTTAATAGCCTTGTTGCACTGTAGTACTTTACATTTTCTGTTTCATAAATAAATTCTAGAAACTAAGTGGAATTATTTTGTAACTTTCATCAGGTAGTGTAGACTGCGTAAGAATTACTTTGTCCTTTAAATTAAAATTCAGTACAGATTACTCAGAAATTTTGGTACAGGTGATTATTCTTTTGTAGATAAGCATAGTTGGAAAGGAATAGTTAGTGGAATTTTTAAAAAATTTATTGAGAGAAGGGGAAAAGGCTGTGTTAGTTTGGTTTTGTTTTAATGAAGTTTATTAGCTAAGCAGCTGTAACTGTTGTAAAGACTTGAAAAGGTTCTGTCTGCTTAAACTATTTGTTCTCCAGCCAAACAGAGTTAAAACACACAGGGAAACATTCTGTTATGGGGTATGAATTACTTCCACCAGTAAAACTAGATTTGCTTGTATGCAAGGGTTAAAGAGTGGCCTGCATGTGGTGTTCGTGTCCTATCTGTTGCTGTGGCTACAGTCATCTCTGTGTTTTGCAAGCTGTAGCATTTACAACATGCGACCCCAGGTTTTATGTTCTGAATTTTGTATTACAGCTAGAGCCTGGGAAAAAAGTCCCTACAATTGAAATGTTCAACATGCATAGTCATTGATGGTATATGTAATATGGTATAATGAAGACACTAATATGTCTGTGTTACAGTGGGAGGTGGGTAATACACAGTGATGTGGTCTGCGTGAGCTTCAGCTTTTTTTTGTGAAATAATCCCCTCCTTTTCCCTTGTACTGCAGAACATACGGTTTTCACACTTTGCTTACATTTTATTACAAGGTGAATTTCATGCTTAGATTTTAAAATAGCAGTAGTTGAATATAAGAGAACTGAATGAAAGGCGTATCCTGCTTTGTTTGGAAACCACCATTTTTTTGTCATGATATAAGATAGTGGGGACCTGCAAAGTATAAGGACAAATGGTTCATTGCTTTTGAAACACAATGATTTCAGATTGTCCACACAGAAGTATTGAGGACTGTTTGGAAAAGAAGATGAGTGAGTATAGTTTCACAAGCCTGCAGTAATTCTCATTCAGACTACCGTGTTTGATTATTTCTACAGTTTTGTTAAAATTGTGTCTCAGAGAGACTCTGTGAGCTTTGTAAGTGTAAAGGGTTATTAAATGTCTGGGCACTTAAAATAATTTCTTTTCTTTTTATTTGTAACTGCATGCATAATATTTCCACAGACATCCATTTGTGGGGTTTTGGAATACTGTTGTTAATACAGATCTGTAGGAATAATTGTTGTATCGATTTAATTATTTTTGCTTGGCACATCATCATTCAGTAGGAAATGGAAATCTCTTGGAGCATTTTGCAAGAAATGGTAACCTCTACCATTAAACATAACCCTGACCCAGGCAGGCCTGGCTTTGAAGGCTTAAAAAATTCTGTAGGCTAACTCGAACATATCTATAGAAAAAAACTCTCAAAAGCAGGAGGTAAAATTTTGTCACATATGGATGAGTCGCAATGTGTAGCAATTGGGAGGTGTATGTTTAAATCCCTATGGACTCTTACAAAGAAGGTATTACTTTTCCTTGAGTGTGATCAAGCATTTCTATTTTGGACTACAAACATGTAGCATAGTATTCCGGTGTGCAAGTGTAGAATTTACTTCTGTTTGGTGCGAAAGCATTCATTACTTTTCCCTGTTAGATTTGTTTCTTACTCCAGAATACCTAAATTCTCAATGGAGATGAAATTGATCCATTTCATTTAAGCAAATTGTGTGGATTTATTTTTGTATTCTTCTGTAGGAAATTAGTATTTGACCTGTACTTTAATAATAAAAACAGTAACACAGAAGCCAATTTCTTCTAGTTTAAAATAATGTCACTTCTGTTTCTTTTCTTAATGTGGCTAAATAAAATGCAAATGTGAGTAGTATAGATCTTGTTAAGTTGCCTGTGGTGGAATTTGTTTTCCCCAGTAAAATAAATCCTAGTTTATGTGTTCATGTACGATGAAACAAGGCAAAAGAATCTGTCATTTGTACCTTGTTTTCACATGTAACAGGCTGGCTAACATTTACTAAGGAGCTCATAAATGACATATAATTACCATTTTATGTTCTAGATATTGTCCAGAATTGTAACATTAATATAAACATTCATCATTATTTGATTGTCAAAGATTTGTTAGGCTTTTAGTGAAATCACTCTTGATTTAACAGTTTATGTATTTTTCAGTGAATAAATATAATTTCAAAAATATTTATTGCCCAGTGGGAAAAAGCTACAGTCATGGTACAGAAAATTCCTCTTTTCCCATTGTGTATGGCTTCTACACAGTGCTCTGGAGCTGCCATTGCCAGATGTGGACATGCTTCTTTTGAAAATAACAGTATCACTATTATACACAAGGCTCTGGATTATTTGCTTCCCCACCAGAAGAACGTTGTGTGTGGGCGGATTACTGGCATTTCAAGGTCTGTGCAGAGTCTGGGAAGCTGGATCCTACTGTAAACAGAGCAACAGATGAGAGTGGGAGCAGGGAGGGGCATACATCTCACTGATTATTTTAAGAAGACAAGTTCCAAGAAGCTCTGAACTCAGATGTAGGACAGAAAGTTTAAACAGACCTTGGAGTTTTCAGGATAAATATGTGCATTTTTAAAATGCAGAAACTCAGAATCTGAGCTAGTGTGGGACATAAGTAACTTTTCATTGCAGTGTATGCACTGACAGAAGTAGCTTCTGAATTTACCTCTTAGTGGTCTGATGACATTTTCACAGTGGGATTTCCATGTACACCACTGAAAAATGCAAATGTCCAGCATCTCCATTACCTTTGGCAAGGTAACATTTATTATGTTAGTAATGATTTTTGTTACGGCTCTTTTGGCTTTGCAAATAATTAAATACAGTGTAGACTGTTTGGAGGTTGAAAACATGAGTAAGTGTGTGTGAGATGACCTATAGATAAAAATTTCGTTATTTTTCTGCTATGGTTCATTTACAGGTCCTTCAGCAGCTTTTAAATCACTTCCGAAAAAATAAGGATAAAGTTCTTCTTTTCTCCTTCTCCACAAAGGTGAGCTCCATGTGATTTTTATCAATTGACCACAGCAGTAAGTTCTGAAGCGTGAATCGCTGAAGTGACACCTTGTCAACCACATCTCCTTGTTGCTTCTACTGTGAGACATAATTATGAGGACAGTGTGCTGCACTCCGCAAGCATATTGAAACCTTATGTTACTTCGTGATAAAAATGGTGATGGCAAAACAAGTGTAGCACTCTTCTGCCTTCCCTAGAGCTTTTTGAAATAGTTCTATTACTTCAAGTCCAGATAGCTGAGTTCAGCTGGTACATCCTGAGTTATAGCACTGTCACAGCACAGTATGACTGCAATATCATAAAACCTTTGTGTTAACACTGAAAGTTGTTAAGTTTCCTCATTCTGCTGGCTTTTGATCATCATCAGCAATGAAACTTTAATTCTTGCTATACCAGTTGATTTGAACTTAAAACTGTCTAATTGGAGCAAGAGATAAATGTACATTTTACTTTTCAGGGACTTGTTCCTTGATTTTCTTGTTAGAGAATAATGTATTTCCTGAAATAGTCCACTCTGTAGTATTGCAGCTTTTTATTTTAATATTTGTAATGATAGCACTAAAAAGTATCTTAAAAAGTAATAATTTGAATGGTAGTTCAGAGTCTTAAATACTTCTCTTTTTTTGGCTTTAAGAAAGAATGCAAGTTTAATGTTTAGATGCAGTAAAAAAGTACTCATGTGTTTTAGGCTATGTTTTAAGGTGTCCAGTACCAGACTGACTGCTGGTCATGCCCCTGAACTCTGACTGTGCACTCTGTGCTGGCTGTGGTGCTCATTTACTGTATTTCAAGTAACTGCAACTTGCGAAGATGGGAGGAAGCTGCTTAAATGGACTACTGGCTTATTGGGTTGGATTGAGTGACAGTTAGAGGTGAAACAGGCAACCAGGTTTGGATGATGGACTGAGACTGCAGCAGACCAACATTAATCACCTTGAGTGCTGTAGAATCATGGCTAAAGAGAATCATGAATGTTGATACCAAAATGGCAGAGATTTAGTCTCATTTGCAGTGGGTGGTGTACTGAAAATATATTTGATAAACATGGCCCCTGTGATCATGTTTAATTAAAAAGATAGTATTAAGTACTTAACTTTTTCTTTTCTTTTTTTCTTCATTTTTCCACTCAGTTGCTGGATGTGCTGGAACAGTACTGCATGGCATCTGGGCTAGATTACCGAAGACTTGATGGAAATACAAAATCAGAAGATAGGATCAGGATTGTAAGAGAGTTCAACAGCATTCAGGAAATTAACATATGTCTTGTATCTACAATGTAAGAGAATTTAACTTGTAGTTTGTTTCAATATGTCTGTCTAGTGTTCAGTAAATTGGTTACCCTATAACTGTACGAATACACTTGTGTCAGTTGTTAATGCTTACAGGTACAACTTACCTGAGATTGTGACTGTTTAGTGGAAGTTGCATAGCATTATTGTCAAAAACTATGTCTTGGGATTAGAGGAAGTAAAATTTCACCTGTAATTTTCCTGCTTCCATAATGTTAACTGGCATAAAACTGGTTATGAATTTCCATATAGTATTTGGGGGTGTTGGCCTGTCTAGTACTTAATGGGAATGAAGAAGAAACAGGAATTTTTGCTAAGTTGATAATAGTTGATTAGGATTCATACAGTCTGTAACAATCGTGATATTTACATGAGAAAACTGCATTTTATAGCAGTGGTTACTTGAGTACTTGGTGGTTCTTAGTACAACAGTAACTCAAAGCTGTACTGCACTGTTTTCAGTATTTTTGATGTGTCCTGGTTTTTGTGTTGGGGAAAGGTATGTCAATATGGACCTAATACAGAACAATCTACTTTCAGTGTTGTTCTTACTATCATATAGTTCTGTTTTTTCATTTTTATGTTTTTAGGGCTGGTGGACTGGGTCTTAATTTTGTTGGTGCCAATGTTGTAATACTGTTTGATCCTACATGGAATCCAGCAAATGATCTTCAGGCGATTGACAGGTACACTCTAAAAATACAGAATTTGATCCATGTTGTTCTCTTCCTTTCATTCTGTGATCTGATTGTCCTACTGAAACGTTTCCTCAAGTAAGAAATTTTTTACGTAGTCTGATTCATCCACAAGGCAATAGGAAAGGTGCAGCTAAATTAGTTTTTAGCTTTCATGTGATTATTTATAACCCTAAATTTTACAATTTATTTTCCCTTATTTCTTTTTTTTTGGCAGTGGGCCAAAAAAAACCTCAACAAAAAACTCCCCGTGGTTACTAGAACGTTTTGTGATCTCTAGAATATGTGTGTGTAGATGACATTTTTCTTGTGTTTTTCGTGACAGAGTACATTGTAGTTGACCCTAGTTCAAATGACGTTTTGAATTCCAAAACCCTAAAAGACAAGGGCTCTTCATATTCTCTTCTGCTTCACCATGTGGAGATTAGTGTCTTTTTAGCACTCACATTTATCTCTAATATTATGGTGTTGGAGTATTTCTAGTAATACAGATTTTTCTTTCAAGGCTTTTTGACTGTAGGGTATTTCTCTAGGAATCCAAGGTGGACCATTGAGTAACTGAAATAAAGAATATCAAAAACCTTCAAAATTCAGTAGATATATATGTTTTCATGGGAAGAAATAAACTTGTTTCTGCTATCTCATGCAATTATGTAATTCTGTTTTAAAGGTCTTTCTGACTTCTAGGATGTGTTTATGTGCACCTGTTCTAGAGACACATACGTATCAGAAACATGTACTGGGGACTATCTTTAAAGAATCTTTGCAAGATCACATTACTATGAATTGTTTTAGCTTCCCGTGAATTTTGTGGAATATAATCTATTAGAAGTCTCAGAATTTACCATTTGAATAGAACACTACCAGTTCATTAGCTGTTTTTATGATGTTGTGTCTTGTAAAGTGATTTATACAGTTAAGGAAGAACAGACTGCTCCGAGTAATCCATGAGTGTAATTCCTCTATAATGCAAATAGGAGAATACTTCGAGAGAAAGTAAATGGAGACACAGAAGGACAAGAAACCCAAACAAACCTGAGATAAACAGAGTGGAAGATGTGTTTTCTGGAGAGATGGGAGACAGTTCTTGTGATATAAAATGAGGAGAAAGCTTTTTGAACTGGATAGGCCTGGGGAGAAATATGAAATAGTAAAGGTAAAGGAAAAGGAAATTAATTACTGAGGAAAATTTGGAAAAGTAAGGAAAATAACCCAATCAACATATGTCTGACTTAGAATAGTCCTGTTTTATTAGAATGCTTTTATATATTTAGTTCGTTTATTGTTTATATATTTAGTTCATTTATTGTTTATTACTACCCCTGAGAGCTCTCATTTCTTAAAGTATTGTTAATGTACCATGTCCTTGCAGGGCTTATAGAATTGGCCAATACAGAGCTGTTAAAGTATTTAGATTGATATCCTTGGGAACTGTGGAAGAGATGATGTACTTGCGACAAGTTTATAAACAGGTAAAGTCCACAAACTGTTTAAATGGGGAGCTCTTCCTAGCGGTTTCAGGGACTGAAAGCTAATCTAGCCTTTAGTGAAATCGTAGTATAGCTTGAGTTTATGATATGTGATGTTAATTTACTAAGCAAAGGTGCATCATTTAGCAATTTTCGAAGAATGGAACAGAATTATGTTTGTATTCAAGTTTTTCTGTAACTATTGTCAGTTTAATTATGCAATGTACCTTATTCAGGTTATACAGATAACTTTTTGTTTGAAGACTTGTTAAGTACAACTGTGATAGTTGTAGTTAGTACCTGCAGCAGTCTGATTCAGGCAGCTTTTTCTCGTTAAAGTCTGGAGAAAGTAAAGCAGAACTCTTACTGGTGCTATAGAAGAAAAGCTAGAGGCAATTGCGACTTTGCTGATTCTGGAAACTTGCTTATAAAAGGAGAGGGAAGCGTCATTGGTTCTGTTATGAAGATGAGAAGTGATGCTGCTCGCTGGAACACTTAGCCTGGATCACTTGCACTCTCTAGATTTTTCAATTTGCGTTGATAGGCTTTATCCTAGTTAAAGACGTGACAGAGGAAATTTTTGCAGTAGCCAGAAGGGGGCTCGGCCAGGGCCTGAAAGTTGTTTTGTACTACCTCCTGTCATTTTTTGAGAGTGGGGGAAGTGGTCTCCTCTGGGTCATGTAGCGTGGTGGAGGGAGTGGTTGGGTAGTGTTGGGGGTTTCCAAGTGGTGAGCAATTGTGTATGAATTGTTCACATCTCATGTACACTTTTATTTATATTATTGCTGTTATTGTTTGTTTCTTACTTCATTGCTGTTTCTGGTAAACTGTTCTTCTCTCCATCCCTCGTCTTCACCCTGAGCCTCCAATTCTCCCCTTCACCCTAGTGCGGAGGGGGGGATAGAAGGAGTTGCCAAGTGGTGTGTGATTCGTAATGTTTCAGTGGGAACACTAAATTGGGGGATACCATTCCTAAACCACGACAGGCTTCAGTACTTAAGATCAGGAAAAGAAAAGTGTGTGGTTTGAGGAACACATAATCTGGGAACTGTTTGCTGATGAGATCAGAATTGAAACAAAAAATAAGCAAACTTAAACATGATCAGCAAAGAGCAGGCTACATAATAATAAGAAACTAGAAGAAATATGAACATGTTTTTCTCAACAAAAGGTGCAAGTTAAGAAATGAGATGATTGATTTTTTGAGTTCTGACATTACAAGCATGTAAACTTGGAGCAAGGAAGAAAACCATTGGCATACAGTTGTCGTGAAGAATGCATTGCATAGAAGACATAGAAGTAGGTCACCTCAGTGGGAGAATACCATATATTGAAAAAAACTTCATTAGACTTGAGGAATTAACCTAATAATTTGAAATTTCATCCATAAAAATGAAAGTTGTTAATGGGTCTTCAGTGACAAGCACTTGTAGTTGGATTATTTACAAGGAGGAAGTTGGAGGCTGAATGAGTAGGAAATGCATCAGTAAAGAGATTGTCATTATTCTCCTAAGATCTAAATAAGTGACAAATAAAAATAAGATTCTAAGATCATCTGATTTCACAGAGCGGATAGTCATAAAAAGGAATTTATCCTCAGGAAGATCGTATCTTGATCTGCTGTTAAGTAGCGTGTATGGTTTGCTTTAACGTGCTGCTTTCAGAAGTGTAACAGTGACTTTTAGCTCACTTAAAGTCAGAGTTTTGTAGAAGCCAAAAAGCCATTAGAGTTCTGTTGAATTTTGACAAAATGATCTAAATAAGAAAGAGGAAATGTAAGGAAAAATTACAAGGTGTAGGTGATGGGCTAAACAGGTAGTTGGGAAATTTGCAGAGATTCTGTATCAGACACTCAGAATTAAGATGTTTTAGTAGTTGAAATAATATACTAGAAAGGCTAGTTAAATATAATGCATGGCAAGTCCTAAAACAATATTTGAGGGATAGTAGTCTGAAAACATAAAAGCTGGTAGTTTAGTTTTTTAGTAAGGTTTAAAAGAGGGTTTATTGCAAAAAGCCTCCCTAAACTTTATTTGTTCTTTACATGCACATTCACGGAAAAGCTTGGAGAGGGTCCTGTTCCAAAGTTTCTCTTGTGCAAAGTACTTTTGAGAATTCCATTAAACAGCAAGTATCAATAGGAGAAGTCTCAAAAAGGCTAACAAAATGAGCAGTAGCAGATTACAACCAACTATATTCGCTAAAATCCTAACAGAGAGGAGCCTGCTTTGCAGAGATCTTCAGAGTTGGTGGTCTTGTAGAAGAAGAAGACCTGGATATTGTCTGTTTGGATTTCCAAAAAGCATGTATAAGTCTTGAAAAGACGTATAAATTTTTTTCTTTTTTTCTTTTTTTTTAATGATGTGTATTTTTCAAGTTGAATAAGCAGCAATAAACAGAGTAATTATAAGTCTGAGGTTTTTTTGGCTATACTTGGATTACTTTCCCTTAGCAAGTAAACATACAGTGCAAAGGAAGGTGAAAAAAATGCTGATAATTTAGTGTAGTGGAAGCTGAGCTGTCAAGCTACAGAGGAGTGCCAGTAATATGTATGGTGGGTGTCTGATAATAGGCAACAATTAAGTAAAAGTCTTTGAATATTCTGTTTTTTTCTTAATTCAGTAAAGCCAAGCAGGTTCATATTATACCACAATCTATTATACCAACATCTGCCAGGGAAATTAAAACAAAATATCCTCTCTAAGGAATTTCTGCTTGTTCCAGCTAAAGCTGTGTATATAATGTGAGTGCCAGGAAATTCTGACGTGTTGTTGTAGCAAACACTTCTGAAACCTCTTGTGTTGTTCTGTTTTAGCAACTTCACTGTGCAGTGATTGGAACTGAAAATGCCAGGCGGTATTTCGAGGCAGTGCAAGGATCAAAGGAACATCAAGGAGAGCTCTTTGGAATTCATAACCTTTTCAAACTTAGGACTCATGGGTCCTGTCTTACCAAAGACATCCTGGAGGTGTGAAGTACTACCCTTTTACTTTTGGATGTTAGTTTTACATTTTTCCTTTCCTCATGAGACTTTTTGGTCATAGTTATGAATGGAAACACTATAAAACAGAATGGTGAAACTTAATCAATACTTGTGTGTGCAATGACTTGAATGAAATAGGCATGCTAATTTCTCATTCTGATACAGAGCAAATAAATTTCTTTAAATCCAAGAATGGAAAAAGCTTGGATTATTATTTTCATAAATTTCCTAAAGTATATCTTTTTTTAATAAAAACTACAGAACTTATTTTTTGATACTTTCACACAGCTTTGTGTACAGATGCCTTTTATTCATCAGTAACTCAGACTGACCTTTTAAGCCAGAATTCTGATCATAAAAGTATTTTTTATGGTCACAGTAACCATAGAGTACTTTTTGCGATATCAATAACTGTTTTAAGAAAATGTGTTTTATAATGCCCTATTTTGAAGTGCTACAGAGTGCAAGTAAATATATGAGATTTCATATTTTAATATTAATTTCTTAATTACTCTCAAAAGTCTGTTGGCCTAGTCCTATAGTATATAGTGTGAACTAACTTCTGGTATATGCAGTAATATACCTTTTTGTATGCAGTATGTTTGCTGCAGCTAGCTTGCATCTTCAGATTTACTACAGCTTTGTTTTGAGTTTCTTTTTCTTTCCATCCTTCTCTTTATTTTGTTATTTTTCCTCTGCTAGTAATTTAGTCTGGACCTTGCTGATTGTATTTCTGGTGCTTACACTTACGTAGAAAGAAGGAAACTTTTCTTTCGTGTGCTTGCCTTTGTACGTAATGAAACCTGTTTCTGTTTATGTTAACATATTTGATTGTTTTAGAGGGAAGGGCGAGTAGAAGCAGGAGTCATGACAACAACTACATGGCTGAAGGAAGAGAGTCATTCATGCAGCTCAGAAAAGGTGAGATGTCTTTGTGGACTTGTAGACCAGAGTATGACAGGCCTCTAGTTCCCAATATTGCAGTGGCAAATGTGGGCAGTATGTCATTAGGCTGATAATACTTCTACTCTGTTGTTCGGAAGATTTTGCGTAGGGAATTGTGGAAAAGAGTACAGTTGGTTTAGATGATTGAAAGCTTCGGGTTTTGTGGAACTCTAGAAGACCTGGGCTATTTAGTTGTTGTAGTCAGCCAGTCAGCCAGTGATTCCCACCAAACCAGTGGTCTGTTCAATACTGCCTTTTTTATTTTTAGTATATGTAATTGTCTAATGGTTTTCTTCTGGAATAAGATCTTATTTTTTAATTTTTTCCTGCAAAGGTCAGTTTTAATAGGAGCACTGCATTTGTAGGAATGTTTTTGACTAAGTGCTGTGTTCAGGTACTTTGAGAAGCAAGCAGTTAGGTGTATAAAGTGGCTTATAAGAGTAAAGTTATCATTAGATTAGGTCACACTGAATGATATTACAAATTAGCCACTATCTTTTATGCCTATTGGAGATTTCTCTGAGTAAATGTCAGTATTTAATGTGTGCCCTTACATTGATCTTAATCTCATATTGATAATACTAGATGGTCATGATCTCACTTATGACTTGCTGACAAACAGTAACTTTTAAGCTTGTGTTAAATGCTTTTTAGTAAGCAGAATTATATCAGGATTAATATCTTATTTTTAAAATGTCTCTTTGAGTACAACATTTTAGTATTTACTGTTCTGACTTTCCATTTACATGTTGTCATAATTCTTATCTCAGTAGTATGCAGTCTTGGAGCTGTGTTCTGGACTTAAGTATCTTAAAAATGTTTGAAGATTGCCTGAGCATAATTTTGTTTGATGACAGTAGGCCTCAATGAATTTTAGAGTGGAATGTTATGTTCTCATATCTCTCTTAATGTTAGCCCCCATATACCGGAAAGTTTACCACTGCGCTGAGGTTTATTTTTTTTATGAATGGCATTACATATGACATTAAGGTTTGAATCATGGAGTCATCTTCCAAACTATCCTTGAAAGGTGAAAAGTAGCAATGAGATTAGTATAAACTTGAAAAATATGGATGTGGATTGGGAAGGCATAAGTTGGTTTAGCAGTGCGCAGCATGTATTGTCTCAAGAACATAATGCTATTGGTTATTTAAGTGTTGTTCTGCTAAAAGCTTTTTTCTGCCAGAGACTTCAATAATTTCTCATTATGAATTATTTTGCATTTTGTAGTACTTTTTGCCTATTTTTTGCTTGAGTAACATAGTGATAATACACTTTTTTTACACTGCTTTGGGATTAGGTGTGTTGTGTATACTATTAATGTTAAATAACTTTGCTTTAAATTTTGGGGGGTTTTTTTAGTATGAACAACCAGACTGTAAAGAAGATGGAGATCCCCAAAGCATTCAGGCACAATCAAAAAAAGAAGAAACAGATTTTTGGGATGACTTCAGTGATGATGATATTCTGGAGAGTTCAGTGAAAAAATGTGACAGAAGGAAGCCAAGCAAAGGAAATAATTTCATGGGAACAAAAGGACAGCTTTCCTTAATGCAGTGCGGATTCTCTAAGTTGTTGCAGAGAGAAAATGAAACTACCAAAGAAGGGGATGATAATTATAACTCTCATCATTCAAGTTCTGATGATCACAGTGTGTTAAAAAATGTAAATAGCAAGCATGGTGATTTTCAGAAATGTCAAACCGATGTGTCTGTTTTGGAGCATGAGAAAGCTGTTCTGTCGCCAAATGGAACTGATAAACAAGATACGCATGGTACAGACTGGCTTGGTTCATCAGGCTCTGATGAGGAAGGGGATAGAAAAAATGAGGATCGAGGCATTTCAAAGCAATGTGATATAGTCATGGAAACTGAAAGTACTTCTGAAGAGGATGATGATGATGTCATCTTTCCGACCCAAGTCCAAGTATGCCAGCAACCAGTGCTTACTAAAGAAGCTGAAATACACAGGTCAACATCTGAAAATTGCGAAGAGTTAACAAAAGAAAAAGCTGGATTTGTATTTAAGGGAAACAGTAGACAATTTGGATTCCACAGTGCTGAGTCAAATTTCAGCAGTGCCATGTCTTTTGAAGACATCAGGAATGACACAGATTTGAAAGGAGCAAGCGACGTAAGTGATGAGTCTGATGATATTGAACTTTCCCATAATTCTGAATCAAGAAAGCTAGGAACTTTGAACTTTCCAAAGTGGAAGGAGGGATGTGCTCTTAACAGTGAACTAGATAATGTCTCCAAATCTCTGCTACAAGCAAAGAAGCCCGATAGAAAAGGAAAGGAAAGTGATTCTCAGAATATAGATGAATTCTCATCTTCTGAAGATAACTTTCCAGTTGCGAAAATTCATACCAGAAAGCAAAGTTATAAGTGTAAACGACACAGAGGCAGAGTTCAGTTTGGGTCTAAAATGCTGTGTCCTATTCAAGATACCTCTGTTGCACAAGTGAAGTCCAGCAATTATGCTATGCATAGAACTTATGCAAGTAAAGCTGTATTTGAGCATCAAGAGCGAAAAATGGAATCAATGGACAAATATTTAGGTAACTACTAAGTGAATTTGTTTGATTTTATTTCCACTAAAGTAATAACATATGTTTAATTTACCACTGTCAGCATGTTTTAAGTTCTTCTTGCTGTACATATTTTTTTGTTACAAGATGTAATAAATGCTCTGCTAAGTTATTATTTAGTAATATCTTTCCGTATCTCTCTTTTTACGTGTTGATCTTACTTTTCTGTCTTCTGGGGTGATAGTCTGTTTTGTATTTCTTGGTTAAACTCTTAACATCTCTTGAAATATGCTGAGATTGAAGATTTATTAAGAATTTACAAACTAAATATTTGAACTGTAAAATCTGAAGAGTCTTGACAGGGCTGTTAAACAAAATGTACAGAAAAAGAAAGTGATGTGGGAGTTTTAAACATCATGTAGAAGACATGATTTCTAAAGACTTAATTTTAACCATTGATGTTGCAGCCATTAAGCCATAGATGCTTTGAAATGTCTTTATCCATCTGAAAGTAACCACACTGAAACTGAAGTAGTATTAAACTGCCTGGATAAATCCAAAAAGTTTAATGATTGTTGTTAATTTCATAGAACTGAGAAACTTGGTCCTGAGTGAAATCGTAACAAATTCTACAACTTTAATGTAATTTTTTTTTTTAAATTACAATATCCTTCAGTGCAAATGTGTGCCTTCAGAGTTTTGGAATAACCAACATCTTTGATTGTATTTTTCTTATAACGTGTCAGATGGTGTTCAAGAAGTGGCATATATTCATTCAAATCAGAACGTGGTTGGATCCAGCAAGGCTGAAAATCACTTGAGCCGGTGGGCGGTGCGAGACGTATTTGAGCTGAAGCAGTTTTCCCAGCTCCCTGCTAATGTAGCTGTCTGTAGTGCCAAGGTAAAGAGAAATTTTGGGAAAAGTAATTTTAATTTTTTTATCCTTATTTTTCATCTTAAAAAGCTCTAAAAAACTTGTTTTTCTCCATGAATGATCAAGGATACTGAGGATGGGAGGAAGAGAATGCTCAGTTGGAGGTCTAATAAATTACTTTGGGTTTTTGGGGTGGCTTTTACATTAGCCAGCTTTGAAAGAGTTGGAAATTAAAGAGCACAGTACCTTTCTGTGAGAGAAGTGGTAAGATCGAAGATTGGGTTTTTGAAATCAAATTCTCTGCTATGTTTTTCTGATTTGAGCCTTGAAAAATCTTCAGTTTGTCCTGGATCCAGCTAACGAAAATGCAGTTGCCACAGTGCATTCTGGAACCCCTGTAGCATTGAAATTTGAACATAAATCAGTTTGCAGGCTCTTGGGGAGGTGAACATATGCAGTTGCTACAGTTGAATCAAATTTTCTATGTTTAATATCTTAAACATAGAACTAGAGTTTACTGGGAGTGCTTATTTGCAACAACAGATATGTTTTATGCTTGGTCCTGTAGCTTGTTTAATTGCATTTGGAATACACACAAATCTGGAATAAATTCAGGTACAGCTTCCAGATTTTTGTTCTTATTACACAGTGTTTTTAATATACTCTGATTATCTGGGTACTATGTTGTTTGCCTTGTAATAAACATTTGCAGTTTCCTGGACTGATTTTTAAGATAAACCACAAGCACAGAATAAGTAATTGGTGAATGTGCTGCTTAGTCTTTACAGACATGTTAGCAATCATTACAGAAATTGTAGACATACGACTGTGTTGTTCTGGGGTGTTGAACATCCGCAGTGGCTAGAAGAGTTTCTTCCAGTGCTGTTGTTGTACTGTATTTAATTAAGCCATTAGCAGAGTTGCCAAGAATTTTTATACTGGGAAGATCAAACCAGGCAAACCAGTAAAAGTAAGGCCTTTTCAGTTTTAACACATTTGCATTAGAATGTCCCTCATTAGCAGAAAAGTTGGTCAAAAATACTCAAGAGTACTGTAGGAAGGTACTTATTAATTGGCAATGGCTAACAACATTATTAAAACCAAATAAAAATGAAAGAAAACTTTGAAGAGAGTACTTTGACTAAATGTCTGTTGATCCACCTCTGTACAAAACTAGTTTGTGGTGGTCATGTAACTTAGAGCTTATTATGTAGAGTTGTGTGACTGCAAGTATTGCAAATTAACTTCTCTTTATTAGCTTGTCAGTTTTTTAAGGTATGCATTTTTCACTCAGAAGCAACAGTATTATCGCTTCTCTTGGAGATCTAAGTAGGAAGAAAAACATCAGAAGTTATGTAGAAGGCTGCCTCTTTCTTCACTTCCTGTTATTCATTTATTTAATGGCACTAATGTAAAAATTAAGTCTAGGTGACAGCCTATTCTTAAATGTGGCATTTTGAACTTTGTGTTAAGAAGAGTTTCATAGACAACTTTGAAGAGGTTCTCTACTTAGAATTTTACTGCTACTATTTTTCTTTTTCATTACTTTGTATTTCCTTAGAAGACATTTTGTGACAGAACATGGTCATTGTTGTGCTTCTGGCCATCAGGCTTTGCTGGTCATTTTTCACTTATTTGCCATCAGTTGAAGTTAGGATGTTCACTGTCTGAGCAACTACTTGTTTTATCATAAAATAATGCTACTTAATAAAAACCTTTTTCAGTAGATTAAAGTAGCATCGTGTGTAATATTAAAAATACAGCTAAGTCATTTAAATTTCCATCATTGTTTTAAGTAAATAAAATTACAGTTTTGAATGTTGGAATGTTAATTGGGAGCTGATAGTTATTGAAAGAAAAACAGAGTTTTGTCCACTGAAATTTCTTATTGATGTCATTTTCAAGTGTTACTGGTCTAACAGTTTCTCAGACACTGTTGTGTAGCTCTTTCTGTTGGGTATCAATGATATTAGATCTTAATTGGAAGCTTTTTTTACAGTGTATTTAGGTTGAAGCTTTATGTAATAGCATCATGAAGGCACCTGAATAGTATTTATGCTCTCATGGTGTTTATGTCCCTTCTTAAGCACACTTAATTGAATTGTTTTATTTATAAGTAGAAGCGATCAAGAAAGGTTATTTTCATTTCATAGATAGGTCTGCTAAGGACAAAAATGTATAATGTCCTTTGTGCTGTTCATTTTATCCATGCCAACTCTGTTGTCTTGCTTTACAATTTCACTCAGTAAGCAGTCTGTAATAATACATTTTTGACTTAATAAATTTTAAATATATTTTTCAAGCAGTGACATATCTCTGTGAAAGGAGTTCAAGAATTTTGAAAATCTTGAAGTATTATGTTGAATTGGGTGAGTTGTAAGTTGGGAAATACAAATACCTACAAATCGTGGTGGGAGACTGACATTTTTGTTTCATGCTTGCATAGAAATCTGCAATGACAGTGATATTAAGCAATGTTATAATAAGCTAAAGTAATTAATAAAAAAAACCCCTTGTAAGAACATTGACATACTGATTTCTTGCTATTGACTAGCCATCTAATCACATTTTGGGTTTACTACTCCTCTTGAACTCTTAGAACCTAGGTTAAGGTCTTTAGTTTCAATAGCCAGTTTATGGAAGTTATATGAGGAAGAGTAACAGAAAAAAATAAGTTGCTGGAAAGCCCTGTAAAACAGTGTCTTCTTCCTGGTTGCCTGCCTGTAGTAGATAAAAGTATAAATTAGGTTTATTAGTACTTCATTTATTGTTGAATCGTAGAGACTAATGTAGTTGCTTAAGTTGTAGTAACTGCTTGAAGTTGGAGCAGGCTGCAAAACCTGTGAGGTCTCTTCTTTGAAAGTGAGAGAGGTTGCGCAGGAGGAAGGTCCTTGAGAGCCAAGTTAGAAGGGATGAGAGGCAGCAAGTCTTGTTCGTCAAAAGATAACTGAAGGTGTGTAGAACATCTTAAGAACATGAGTAACTAACAAGCTTGTATTTGAATTGGTTATACAAAAAGTGTAAGACTTTAACACCTTTTCTTACCTCGGATTTAATCTCGGTGATACTTTCTTTCCTTGAGTTTAGAAGGCTGGTGTTAGGTCTGCACAGTTGGCACTAGTGTAATTCTCTGTCAAGTCTCTCTTAACCTTCTAAACTGTAGTCTTCAATCAAGCGCATTTTTTTATCGAGTAATTAGTATTCAGTCTATCTTTAATTTTACCTTTGCCTAGTATTGATACATCCTAGCTGCCTTTTCTCTGAACAGGTAAAACATATTATTTTAATCTGCTATTGCTCTGTACCTTTAAAAAGGCTTAAAGAAGCAAAATTTTGGTTGTTCTTATGAGAAATAGATCTCGCTACTATTTCTTTTTTCTTGCTTGCTTTGTTCTCCAGGTTCCATAACAGTCCTGGATTCAAGATTGCAAAGCCCTTTACACTTCTTACCCCAGAGGTGATGGGGAGTGCAGTTATATTGTCTCTATATGGTTTTAAAGGAATTTTGCCAACTGACTAGTTTACCTAGAATGTTCACATTTGTAGTACTGAGTGCTTGTTTAGTCTGTATTTCTATAAGTACTGTATGACTCTGGAAAACACAGTTTGGTAGCAGCAACCAGAATATAAAGTATGCCGTCAAGAAACAAAAACGGGACATCATGAGAGCTCTCTCACAACTTAGCAGCTGTGAAAGGTGAGATAAAATCCAGAAGTAATAAATGTAACAGTATAAACTATGCTTTAATTGTACAAGCGAGAGAATAAACCATAGTTTGATTGAATACCATTAGTCAAAATAAATCCTCTCCAGCATTAGAATTAAAGAAAGTTTGTGTATGACAATAGTAGTAGCAAACATATGTGGAAAGATATTTTGTCACATGGTCCTGAAGAAAGGAAAATAAATTGTGGAACATACTCCTTTTATCACAGAAGCCCATGGGATTGCATAAAAATAGAAGAAGATGCTCTAGCTGTTAGGTGAGTTGAAGCAGCATTTTCAGTGCAGAAAGACATTGTCAAGTTATAGAATGGGCTTTCATAAATAGTCATCTACAGCAGTGGAAATTCGTTTGTAGTTTATTTTGCAAGTATGATGAGGGAAGTACTTAAAAGACTTAAGATTAACTGAGGGTTTTTGACACGCATGGCAGGGGTATGGTCTTGAATGAAGAATGCTTAGAATTAGAATTATAATAAAAATATTGTAATACCAGTAGTTCCTGAATTGAATGTAATTATCCTTTGAAGATTATCTGTATTCTGATCGTTGCCCACAACTGTCAGTATTGGATTGGTGTAGATTTTGAGAAGAAAATACGTAAGAACTATAGAATATGACCCTTAAAGTTTATCTTGTTCAAACTCCCTGCAGTGGGCAGAGACATCTTCGACTAGATCAGATTGCATAGAGCCATATCCAACCTGACCTTGAGTGTTTCCAGGGTTGGAGCATCCACCACCTCTCTGAAAAACCAGTGATCTTCACTGTAAAAGAGCCTTCTTCCTTTTCTCTAATCTAGATCAAAACCAGGCTCTGCTTAAAAAGCCTTTCTTCGTCTTTCTTACAGACCCATTAAATTCTGAAGGGTCATGGTGAGTTCTCTTTAGAGTCTTCTCTTCTCCAGGCTAAATAACCCCAAGTCTCTCAGCCTTTCCTTATGGGAGAGATGTTCCAGCCCTCCAGTCATTTTTGTGGCCTTTCTCTGCGCTAAGAGCAGTGGGATAGAATCGCCTGCCTTGACCTGTGGCCACACTTTTTTTGATGCAGCACAGAACAGTATGATAATCTTCTCTCAAAGAGTTGATGTTTCTGATAGTGCTGCTTATGTGGAAGGAACTGATGTATCAATACTTAGAGGTGTTTAGAGTCTTGGTAATCAAAACAAAGCTGGGGGTTTCTCTTCCGTGCAGAAATTTGGCAGACAGCTGTTTCTGAAGAAATTTTGGAGATACGGATTACACTGTGTAATAGGTTAATAGTACATCTCATCTTCCTTTATAGTTACAAGCTTTGCTTGCATGTCCCAGAACCTAAGTGTCACAGAAGGTAGTCAGGTGTGTCTCTGTGCAGTCTGAGATCTCATGCTACTCATAATCTTTCCTAAGAAGTCATGAGTGTTAAAGCATGAGTTTCACTTCTATTTGTGATGCCATGATGCAGGGAGAATCACACCAGTCTATAGTATTGTAAACACTTTGAGGTGGAAAATGCGCGTCATTCAGTGTGGCACATAGTCACTCCAATAAAAATTATTGAGAGCTGCTACATGAGAACAAAACACACTTGATGTGCTGCTTTACTGAAGATTATTCATAGGGAGGGCTTTACGGTCTATTATATACAATTGTGAAGGAAGAAGATTCTATTGAAAGTTAATCTACTAGAATAAATAACTTGTTTTTTCCTGGATTGTTTTGTTGGGTTTAGCCTGATTTGACGACATTGAGCAATCTATGTTCTGCACTTGAGTTGAAATTCAAGTCTTGTGCAGATGGACTTACTAAACATTCATTGTGTTTTCATTAACAGCCTGGAAGATTTCTGTCTCTGTTACCACATCACTATATGTTAAGAACATAAATGAAAACCAAAAAGAACTATCTTGTGTAACCACAGAAAGGAACATATGGAAAGCAAAAGCTTCTTAAAGCAAACGTGTGAAATTAACTTGTAGAGTGGACATGGTGGACATGGAAGTGTTAACAAACTCTGTAAGGCTTTAGTAATCTACTGAGTATTTTTAGAGGTTTTGATTTTCTTGGTCTTTTTTTCCTGGTGGGCTCCAGGTTCCAAAGCAACCTGACTGATTTTCAGTGCAGAAGCTTTTTACTGGCTTAGGTTTTTTGATAACTTTCCCTATTATTTGTGAAACTTTTTCTTAACTACCATGAGAAAGAGAAACCTCCCAGAGGCAAGACTTAAATCTTCTTCTAATGTTTCTAGTCTATTCTGAATTAAATGACTGCATTCCTTAATGAATTTCCTAATTAATTTTTGTGTTAATTGGCAAAAACAGCTTACATTAAATGTTTTGCACAGTGTGGAAGTCTGGGATAGGCTTTCTCTAGTTCTTATACGGCAGAATTTGTGTAGTATTTCTTCAATAGGAATCCGGGGGATTGGGGGGTGGGGGGGACTGTGTGAGTGTGGGGAAGTCTTTGGAGAAGGCTTGGAGGTTTCACAAAAAAGACGGAAGATGGGAACAGGACATACAAAGTAGTTTGAAAAACTGATGATGTCCCATGTTAGAGCTAATTTGCACTTTTTAATACGTGGAAAAGTATTACTCACAAGAACTTTTACTATACCTGTTGAATATGTGGAGTCTTTTTTTCAGTCAACTGCATGTTTTCAGCTTAAGTTTACTTAAAGTTTTACTGAAAAGAAATGTACAAAGGCAGCCATTCAATTGAGGATTAATCACTATGGTAACAGAAATGTGGTGACTGAAAAGGGGGAGGATGTATTCTCCCCTTAGCTTCCTGCCAGCTGTCATATTCGACTTCTGCGGCATGAATTCAGGCCAAAATATAGACTGTGACCAGCTCTAAGAAACTTTATCTGTATTTTTATAAATTCGTACAAGAATTGCACTATAAAGGAAGACTTAATCCTCTGAATAGGATGACAGACATTTGGCACTATTACCGGTGTTTGACAGAGAAATAACGAGATGCTTTGTAGTAAAACCTGGATTAATGGTAAACCCCTCTTTATGTTATTGCAATGTGGTGTAAATGAGAAAACTAAGCATGCTGTCAGCCTAGGAAAAAACATGCCCTTTGTATCTCCAATGCAGATTTAAGAACTGTTGAGAATACTGTAAATACAAAAGTTGTGTCATTAAGAACTCTGCTTTATCTTATTTGTATTACATTGACATTTTGTAGATTATTTAAACAAAGACTTTCTATCAGTTTTAGGAACTCTGATTGCAGTGTGTTTGCACAGCTTTCAGATTCAACAAGTTTAGATGGTTGTTTACAAAGAGTAGGCTTTTGGGAGATAACATGCCTTTATCCTTGCTCTTCTAGGATGGGGAAATACTCAGCTTAAAAGTAATTGTTCCCAAATGATTGGCCGATAATGTTGCTTTATTGAGTGTACTGGTTCAGTTTGCAATGGAATTAACCAGTCCACCATTCTACTTTTGTTTGTGTTTTTTCAATGTAGTGAATTCGTATGTGGCATACTTTGAAGCTTGTAGTGGGTTTTCATTATGATGTATGTGCATGGCCTTTGGTTTTGCTGCTCTTTGATGGAAGGATGAGAAGGTGAAAGAAGATGGGTTCAAGTCCGAAAGCTTCTGCTGGAATGAGCAATTACCTTAAACTTTGAATTCTGAGACAGGCTGAGTATTTCCTCTCATTCTCAGCAGTAGTAATAACTATATTGGTTCAAGATCAGCTTTTTGGTGAAAGACAGTGATATGTTTTATCGGAATTATTTTAGCTAAAGGTTCAAAAACTTAAGTAAGGTTGCTCCCAATGAAAAATTCTTGCTCTGTTACCTGATTGTAGAAGAAACAGACTCAGAAGTAAATGTGAAATAGAGAGGATGCAGTCTGTTCTCAATTGATATAGTAGTCAATTCTCCACTACCAAGCAAAGTGTTAGAGTTTATGGAATGTCCTTAGTCTCAGTTTATGCAGTAAAGCTACGTGCAACAAATGGTAAGATGAC
This sequence comes from Oreocharis arfaki, assembly GCA_013398015.1. Lineage (NCBI taxonomy): Eukaryota > Metazoa > Chordata > Aves > Passeriformes > Paramythiidae > Oreocharis > Oreocharis arfaki. The sequence continues at coordinate 108,429 of VZRR01006396.1, read as the reverse complement.
TACATGTTACTCTAAAATTTATTTAATTTTATCAGCTTTAATTTTACTGGTCTCTTGGTGTTGACAAAATATTTTGGAGGAGTAATTTGGATCCGTAATAAATCTAAATAGTTTTTATAACTTGAAAAATATTTCTGCTGTTATTCTGCTGGGATACATTCAAATATTAGATACACTTGTAGTCATAGCCAGCATCCTTTGTTTAACTCAGAAAGCTAGATATAAATGTAGTTATCCCAGAGTATTCTTAGATTTTAAGGTAGGTTAGCTTCATTTTCTAAGACAATTAAGGTACTGACTGTTAGCTACACATTACTTGTAATTCTTATTCTACAACCTTATTTTGTTAGAACAGCAGACGTATTAATTCAGAGACTGCTTTTCCATTAAGAAAGCTAAATTCAAAGAGAAAACAAATGTCCACATCAGAAATAATTCTAAGATATTGCAAGATTCAGGCTCTTTTCAAATTGGAATTTATAGTTCACCGTAAGGTTCTGAAGAACACAGTTTATTCAGTAGTGTGTTCTTGGTTAGTAGAAAAGTAATTCTGGTTTATTTAAGAATCCTGTGAAAGTAGAGACATTTTTTGCTAACTGTATGTATTGTCTTCACCATGTGGACTTCATTTTTAATGATACTGAATGAAATTTTATGCGGATACTATTGCAATTTATCTTCCCTGACATGCAGCATAATTTAAGGAGAAATTTTTGTGTGACATGTGCATGTCCTAGATTACTTTTAAAAGGTCCCCTCCAACTCCAACTACTCTATGATTCTGTGTAGAAGAGAGAAGGAAACAAGACCAAGAATGGACAGTCAGGTATTAAACATTTCTTGGTACTTTGTGTATATCCTGACAGCAGAGAAACATAGATAAAATAAAAATAGTATGTAGAAATAGCATATGTTCAAGAAAAGCATATAGAAGGGTCATAATAATTAATATCTATAATCAGGAAAACTGCTGGGGAGGGAAGACCCAAAACAACAAAAACCCCCAAACCAAACCAAAAAAACCACAAGAAAAACTGCAAAGGCGAAAACATTAGCTAAAATAATTTAGAATTGTAGTTTGTGTAGATAAAGGCACTGGAATGCAGTATTAAATAATCAAATTGATAATAGTCATCCAAAACGAACTTCAACTCACAATGTATTGGGAAAGTCATGTGTTTTCTCAGGTTTTGAGGAAAGTGGGAAAATACAAATTAGGATATGGCATAATGGTTTGTTATTTGCTTGTAAGATGTGTTTTAAGAGGTCAGTCATACTGAATTTACTGTGTTTCTTGCTTTTGTATTATTTGGGTGACTGCAAGGCAACTAGACATTTTGGAAGGCTATTCTTGTTTATTTTAGAAATGTAAACAAACAATGAAACTGCAATGAAAAGTACCCTGGATACCTGACAGCAGTGGCTTGGTGTGCACCTAAGGAGAAAAGTCTTGTAACATTGGAGGCAAGTCAGAGGGATTATTGATGACTGGAAGTCAGTATCTGGCAAGGTAGTTACTGTAGGGATACTTTGGGTAATGAGGCAGTAAAAGAGAGGAAGGTGCTTGAACACATATGGATGAAGAATAATTACAAAAACATTTTCATCTTCAGACTTCTGAAGGATGTTCATTATCCTCCAAGTCTGGTTTCTTAACAAATTGCCACAGACATGAGGCAGCTTGAAAAACTAGTATCCCTGAATCTCTTTCGCTTTTTTCTCTACTCATCTTACTCCCAGCTTCTGCCCACTTAGTCTCCCATACCTTTTCATCTTGCTTTATTTAAAAAGGGGAAGTATAGTTGTCTTTTGCCTTGCTTGAAGGGACTAAAGAAAAGGAAGTTACTGGCTTAAGGTGTCCCATCATCTCAGTCATGTCGGATGATGCTTTTCCATGGACTAGCATTCATTGCTTCAGAGTATAGAGCTGCCTCTTTATGCCTGTTACAGGAAGGACAGATACAGAAGTTTCAAACTGTCAAAGATAGACAAAAGTTGGGTTTGGTAGATGCATACTGTTTTTAAATAACTGCTGTAACTAGGCAGCAGGAGACAGATTGTTTAAGGGACCTAATAGATCCAAGAGTTGTAGATTGAAGATGGAATCTTGAAGTAGAAGTTACTGCTGCATTGTAACACTTGAATTTTTGCTTGATGCCTATCTTCGTTATTCTTGAAGAATGTTACCCTTAAAAGGGGTTGTGTGACACAAAATGTGCAGATGCTGCCATTTTTCTAAACTCTTGATTGCTGCGTCCTCTCAGGTAACACACAATTCAAAGAAATGAAAACTCAGTATTGGTATCTAAAACTTGATATATACTCTTGAGAGTAAGAGTGTACGTAACAAAAGAAGAAGGGATTGAAACCATCATAGACTAAATGGAATATGAAAAGTGTCAATAAATACTTTCTTTGAAGTACTTTCCAGTTGTAGTAAGAATCCTTGGGTTTTCTTAATACTTTAGAAACCATTTTCTGCACAACTACTTAATTATCCCTCTTCTTTCCCATTGCATTATATAAAAAGTGTTTTAAGAGTAAGTGTAGTAGATCAAGGGGGAATAGAAGAAAACAAGGATAAGACAGGAAGGACTGGCTACCATTTTGTGGGTTTTTCCCTAGTCCACAATAGCACTTCATAATTTCATTTTATGGTATTTTCATTAACTGTTTCTTTCCATTTACTGGGGTATTTCTGGAGTGTAACTTTCTCATTTAATTTTTAAAGTAAAAAACACTGCTTTCTACTAAACCACTTGCATGGTCTTTGTCTTATATATATGCCTTTGAAAGCAAATGAAGTGTGTATTTCTTTTGAACTTGCTGTGAAGGTTTTCTTGACAAAATGGAAGTGCATGAAGTTTAATAAAGTAGTAAAAATATTTCATTTAATAATTAAATCAAAGTTTTTTTTCTTCGATGTCAATGTAATTATTTTGCTGCACCTCCTAGCCCTCCCCCCAAAGTTTATGAAAACAGAAATGTATAATGGTGTTACAGATATTTCAATATAGACAAACTTAACTTATCAGATGACCAGTAAGTATGTGGTCAAGTTTAAGTGGAACTTTTCCACTTTGATCAGTAGAAAAGTTATAACATGCACTGCAAAGGCATATTGTGTTTAATATATTTAAATATTTAGTAAAGCCTTTCCCGCTTGCTGTTACTCTTTCTGTCAATATTCTTTTAATGTACAGCAGACACTGTATGCTGTAGCATACAGTGAAGGATTTTTGTTTCCTTTGGTATTCCATTCTTTCGGTCATAGGATTTATTGATTCATCAAGAGTGTGACATGAAATAATGTAAACAGATTAGATGTGCTAGTGTCTGTAGAAGATCAACAGTCAGAGGCTCGTAGCTGAATCAAGTTGTATTAATTTTAGTCTTGCTTTGTGAGATTATTTTATGTGTGTGGTAAGTGTGAAAATTCGTGCGAACATGACCAGCACTATACAGTCAGCACGGCATTTCATGTAGAAGGGAGGAGTGTGGACACAGTAGTTTGTCAGGGAAAGTGCTTGAGGAAGAGAAAAATACAGAAAGCTGTTGAAAATAAATTTTCGTTATGAGATTAGTGATTTAGAGGGCAAATATTGAAAGATAATTGAAAAGACAGTGGCCATGAGAGGAATGAACTAAGCAGGGTAATACAGGAGGTCAAATTCAAAAGAAAGCAAAGTAGTGTACAATGTTGACAGTACTGGAATACTGACTGAAGTTCTCACTTTTTTGTGGTAATGCTAATAGAAAGAATATTTTTGTCTCATTTTGCAAATCTTACTTCTGCATAGACCCTGTCATCCACTATGTCACTCAGAGCAATGAACATCAGATTTGACCTTTAAAAAACATGGAGACATCTAAAAAACTAAGAGGTTTAGATTTGTTTAAAAAAAGTTTATTTTTTTAGAAAGAAGTTCCAGCATTTGGGAGCTGGGTGTTGGGCTTTCTAAAATGTCCACGAATTCAGCAGAGTCAGTTGTTGTGTTTCAGCCTAACTGGGTATCATTTAACAATTGCCTTTGCTGCAGGGAGCTGGGTGGTTTTTCAGGAGTAGCTCACAATGGCTGCAGACTTTCACTGGAATTAGCTCCTGCAGTTCTTGCGGTAATTTTTTACAGTAACTTTTTCTACCTTGAGTTTAAAAAACCCCACCTTTGACCAACTTATTTAAGTAGAAGAAGGGATGCTCTTTCTATGTATGTGGTGTTATTTTGATGTTGTTCTTTTAGGTGGGGCAATGTGGGTCGTTGTACCTAAAATTTTGTGCATCCAGAACTAAATATGCCTTTTGCGCATTTATATGCAATTAGCAATACTTCTAACATTAAATGTGGTTCTCTGCAAAGACAAGCAGTGTTATGGCTTTCAGTGTGTTTACAACATTTGGCTTTTTTCCCAAAGATGCTAAAAATCTTCTGTGTTTGAACAGATGTGTAAACGAAAGTATTACTGCCTCTTATTCTTTGGTCTTGTTTAATAAGAGGTAGATGGATGCACATTTATGGGGGTTTAACATAACTTTAAGACAAGGTATTGACATGGTTAGTCTTGTATTCTATTCAAGTTATACTTTCTTGAACTAAATTATACAGCCCTGATTTCCTAACAGAGTGAAAAATGTGCTGAGTCTTATCATAGTGAGATTGGAATACTACGAGTATTTTTCATGCAAAAAACCTATAAAAATAAATATTTTTAAAAACTCTGATTGCTTTCTTCTTCTACATTTTCCAAGTAAAGTTCTGTCTTACCCATGCATACCTTAAAAAAAAATCAGAAAAATGTTAGTGAACGTATACAGAATGTATACAGCGAGAGAATTATAGAATTCTTATGCTGTAGGTAGTATCTACTAATGCAATCTTAATTTTGTTACTAGCATTATACTGTTATTGGGAAAATAGGATTTTTATCTTAATTGGGGTGGGGTTTCAGTTTTGTGTAGAGTAACTTACAACGGTGAAGTAAAATTTTATTCTTTAGAGCTGTACATTTGTCTTAAAGTGAAAATTTATGCCTGTAGGTTCTGTAATATTAACATCTCTCTCTGTATGTTAGTTTGAGGTTACTTACCAGAGTAATGGGGTGAGGATATGTGAGATCCTAAAGCTCAAGAACATTGTGAACAGGTCATGAAAAAGGAAATGGACACGGATCAAATAGAAAAACACTGTGAAGAAACGGTGTAAATCTGAAACCAGATTTTGAACAGCAGACGACAAGGTGTGAATGCAATTTGTGATTTCATCTCTAAAGTAGTGTTAGTAGGGAGACTGAAGGCATCACTAAGCAGCTATCTTTTCCATTATCTCATTTGAAAAAACAAACCAACCAATGAAAACCGGAACAAAAAAACCAACCGACTGAAAAAAACAAAAAAAAACCCAAACCCAAAAAAGAAAAAAACACCACCAAACCAACAGCAAAGAAACCCCAACAAAATACTTTGTTGCTTTTTTAAATGTGGGCTTTTCATCTGTTTTTCCATGCTCTTCAAGCACATTCTTGAATTTTCTTATTTCCTTTGGCTGGCCTTTTGGCTAAGGGGAAATTTTGATGAGAATTTGTGAGAATTTCAGAAGAATAACTGAAGTGTAAATAGGATCATATTTTTGTGCAAGATGTCAGAGAACCAAGACTTTCCTTCAGTGTCCCTGTAAGTTTGCAACTGAGTAGGGAGTCTACATTTCAGCTCTGAATCCCAACCACAGTGTTCAATCCAGTTATGCTAGCTATGAGTGACAGAATTGGGTGCCCTTGGGTGCATTGTTACATCAGAGACACAGCTGTTCTAATGATTTCAATGTCTTATTTTACTAGAAAAATGATGAAATCCCAGAAGACAATACTTCTGAGAAGAACATTGTTAAGGAAAGGCAAGAAATGTTGATGAACTATAATCAGCATCATCTGTATGTTATGCATGCTGTGACCCAGAGAAACAAAAAAGTACACAGAGTAGGTTCAACCACCTTCTTGATTGGAAAGACACCCAGAGGAATACGCAGGTAAGACTTGTTTTGGTGAGTTGGAAGTAAAATTCTAAGGCTGAAACAAACTTCCCTTTGAGTAGTTGCATTTGTCTTTGTTTCAGCCCTACTCAGGGAATAGTTATTTTCTATGGCAAGAGTGGAACTAGTGGGAAGCTTTGACTCACACTACTCTGAGTACTGTAATTGATTAATAAAATTAATTGAACTCACAAATTACTTGAACATGTTGGTTCAATGGTCATATATTACATAACTGTGTAGATGTCATGACCCTGAGTGTTCGTGGTATGCGCATCATGGGCTGCTGCAAAACCATGTATAAACTGTACAGAAACAAGACATCATACAATGTTAGCTTCTGACTGCCTACTGATTTTGCCCAGATCTCATTACTTTAATTGAAAGGTGTTAAAAAAACTGGGCTTCATGTTTCTCTTTTAGCATGGGGCTCAGTATTTTTTTGATACATTGTTTAAGGCTTTCCCCTCCCCTTATTTTTGGAGGGATCATAGTTTTTCTGTTTCCTTGTTTTCCTTTTTTCCCCAAATGATTGCTATTATTAATATGAATATTAAATTCCATTCTTGTGTGGATAAAGGTCAATAAAATAACCCAGTGGTTTGTGGAAATAGAAGGTGGAAAGTTGTAGCTAGCTAAACACACCTACAGAATAGGTATTTGGTATATATTTTCATTTTGCCTTGAGACAAGTAAATTACTATGTAAAAGTTGGTATCTAAGTAGTGCCTGCAAGCATTCAGAAGCTGTCATATCAGCTAGCTGGCCTCAGTTATCCGAACTGTTATTGTTGGAGTGCTGGGTTTGTTTACTGTTAGAGACACTGAAAATAATAAATATTTATGAGGCAGGTAAATTTTCATTCTGAGAAATATTCGAAATCATAATCCGTTATCAATAATTTGTTGAGGTAAAATTTTCAAAGGCAGTGAAGTGACTAAGGCTATTATTCCAAGATCCTAAAGCCGTATCTAGCAAAAAGCTTAAACAATTCACTCTTGAGCATTAAGCAGATTATCTGTTAGCACCTGGCATGCAGTTAGACTTTGTAGTGCATGTGGATGTGCCATGGAGTGAATGAGGATGATTACGTACCTTAGTTTGTTGTAATCGTAGGGCAGAGTGGGAAGCTGTCTGCAGTCACCACATTCAAATAATTGGAGCTAGCCAGTCAGGTGGTATTGAGGCAAACAGGGTTAAATCTTACTGCTTTTGGAGCCCTCAGGCAGGAAAGGTGACATGTTTCATATCCTTTCTCTGACATGGGAGTGTAAAACCTCTCCAGCCTTCCAGTAAGGTTCCCTGACCCCAGACTAGGGCTAACTCAACTAGAATGATGTCTTTTAATTAGAGCTTGAGTTTTTAGCAGAAACAAATATTCCATAGCTCACTGCATAGGGTGATGTGAACAATGTTTGTCTCCTGTGCGTGCGTTTATCCAATTTTTGTTTAGCAAGTCTTCTTTAAAAGGACTTGGAGCAACTATTTCCTGCCTGTTCCCCCACCCCCGGCAAAAAAAGAAACGAAATCATTCTACCGTCTGTCTGTCTTTCTGGTAGCTCGGTACATTCTGAAACCTGGCCCTTTGCTATGGTATCTTACACTGACAGTCAGTAAGTCTTTGAATTGTAAGCTAAGGAAATGAAAATGTTGCTTGGGATTCAGTTCTTCTAAAGTTGTTGTTCTTTCTTCTCTTTGCTAATAAAAAGAAACAGTATGCCTAATAAGGAAGTTAGTTTTGATGATTGCTTTCTAGGTTATGTGAAGTAGGTGAATTGAATTGATTTCTTGAAAGCTGTTTTTGTTTCTAGTTAAGTCTAGTTTTTATGTTCTAGTTCAACATAACATATTTTTCCATCTTGATAATTACAGGAGACAATTTGAGGAAATGGTATCACACTTTAATATGGGAACAGTGAAAGACCTTGCAGAACATATTGCAAAAGCTACATCTGAAACCAGGCAGAAGATGTTGAAGGAATTCTATGTTTCCAAGCATCCAGAGATGGAGTCTTTCTTCTCAGTTGAAATACCAGCACAAGCTTCATGCGACTGTGAGGAAAGAGAACTGGGTACAACATACTCCAGAAAAAGAAAATCCATTGGTAATTTCCGAAGGTCTAAGTCTAGACCTTCATCAGCTAAAGGACTACTTCTCAGTGGAACTACAGAAACACAGACTCAGGAGAGCCATAAAGGAGAAGCAGAACAGCTTCACAATGACTCCTACTTGCAAGGTATGTTTGTTGATGCAAAATACAAACAATCACCCACTGTTGCTACTCAACATATTGAAAGAAGAAACAGTCAGGCATTCACTGGTTTTATGGCATCTGGCTTATTAAGAAGTAAATCAGAAATAATTGAGGTGCTGCCTATAAAAAGTTGTGAAGGACAGCAAGACTCAGAAAGAACACAGCTGCCAAAAAAAAGATCTCTGTCTCAGTCAGAAAATGGAGAGAGAAAAGCTCAGATTTGCAAGAAAAGTTCTTTTGTGGACTTACTTGGAGATACCTCTATTCTTGATGACATCTTCAGAAATGATGGAAATGGGTCTACAGGATCACAAAGGAGATTCTCTTCAGGACAAGCAGAAAAAGCAAAGACGAGACCAAAAGATTTCTGGGATATGCTGAGTGAACAGAATGAGGAGAGCCTTGGAAAGCTCACAGATATAGCAGTCATAGAGAAACTTTGTAGAAGAGCCCCTCATTCCACAGTGGCAGAAGAGAGAGAAGTGTGTGAAAGTTCTCTTTGGAAAAAAAATGAAAATTTTCTATGGAAGAAATACAGTGCAGATGATTGAGATGAACCACCCACTGCTAAATCTTGTAATGTATTAAAATGAAAGTTTTCTCTGTAAGTTGCACTATAACTATTTTATATGAACTTTGACAGCATTATGCCACAAAACATGGTAATTCCATGAAATTAAAGGTAAAATGATGAATTAATATTTATAGTGATACAGAATTACATTTTACAAGTGTGAATATGTATGCAATTACATATGCGGTGTGTAGTACATATGTGCATAGTCATGCATGTGTATTATATATTGTAACCTATAATTGATAATGATTTTATATTAAATTTTTAAAGAGTTTTCTGCGTCCACTTTGCTTTCTTTAATTCTGATTATATTCCTAGGCTCAATAGCAGTACTAAGTAATTTTTCCCCTTTACTTAAATTTGGACATTGTCAGTCATCTCAACACAATTTAAGGATAGCAGGATTTGACAATTATACTGCATATATTTTCTACGGTGCTAGAGACTGGAGGATTTCCTGAGACAGGGATGATGTCTTTGTGTCTAATCACTTTTGGTGGATTCCCATCCTCCATGATTTTGCTCAGTCTGTGAAGCTGTGGACGTTCTGAATCTTCATCGTATCCTGTAATGGTGAGTTTCTCAGCTTGGCTGATGTGAAGAACAAGCAGGTTTTTTTGTTTTGTCTTTCTCATTAAATGATGTTAGGTGTCAAATTTAATCTCATTACACTTTCATCTCCCTTTTTTTATTTTTATAGGCTTCTGTCATGTCTTTGTCAGGGAATATGCAGCACAGTATATGTGTTGGAAATATGCAGTACAGTGTATATGTAGTAAGGAATTTCAACATCTTGGCAGGTTATCATCTTACTTGTGGAATGCTGGATGTAATAAAACTTCCAAATGAAAACTATTCGCCACAGATTGGAAGGGTGGTGGTTGTAAGATACTCAGTGTTGTATCTTGTTTGCCAAGTAGTCTGTCACGTTTTTCAATTCTATGGGATCATGTGAAGAGTACCTTGTAACACATAACCAGAAGAGGCTAGGGCTTCCTATTGCTCTGGAAACCTTAACCCTAAATTTTGGTTTTTGTAAACATTAGTATAGGGGTTTACTTTGAGTATGCTGTATAAATTGTTTTATGTGAAGGGTAAATGTTAGGAAATTTTAAAACCTTGGACACTGAACCAGCCCAGCAGCAGTCTGTGAATGGTGGTAGTTTTTGTGGTCTGGAAGACTGCCCGCTGGAAAATAAGCTTAAATTTGATCTGGAGCAGCTTCTCGTTTAGGTCATAGGAAGCCGTTGTAGACTACACTATGTCTTTGTGTTAACCATTGTGCACATACTATAAGAGGAAACCATCTAAAATACTGATTGTGAAATCTGACTTAACTACCTGAAACAAGGAGCTGAGTATTTAACATAAATGTTAAGTAAATAAAAGCCTTGGGCTTTACAGGTAGCTAACATAAGTAAAATTAATGTGTTCCCTAGCTTTTTCTTGCCCTGAATCTGTGCTGTTACCACTTTATTATGCCGAGTGGTATAATGGTCAGTTGAAACAGCTTTTCAAGAAAAAGTATGAACTAAGAAAATAAAAGAAGAAGCTGTAAACTGTTAGTCATTGGTACATTTGTATTATGTACAGCTAAAGGAAGTCAGCTTAAGTCAGGGAGTACCTACATCCTCGCTGATGTTAATAGATACAACATAAATTAAGGCCTTTTGTTCGTGGCGTCAGTATTGATTTTCTTTATCGGTCAGCGTTCTTAGGCACACTGCTCCTTAGGTAAGAAAGAGACAATTTGGTGGAATAAATAATATGGTCATCAAATACGTAAAAAAATTGCTGCATAGAGGGAGGGAATAACCCCTCTGTGTCTCCAGCAAAAAGAGGAGTTAAGTGGTGTCAATTTCACCAAAGATAATTGAAGCTAGATAATAGGGAAGGAAACTGTAGGGAGTTAGTAGGTTGTGCAGTGCCAGTGTCAGACATAATTAGGAGCAGGAGAGAAAAGTACCTGTTTATAAAGTTGCGTAGATAAAACTGTCCTTGTTTTAGGCCAGAAGGAGGGACTGATAACCTCTGTCTGGGAGCCAGAAGGGGCTAGATAACCTTGTGGATTTCAGCTGATACCAGTGAACTGAAGGGAGGCTTCACCTTAGCACCATGTTTGTCAGTCATGGTATGAATCAGTAGATACTAGAGAAGGCAAAATCTGATTGAGGTAGGTAAGATTTCTATTGATTCCTAAGTACAAAGGTGTCATCATTTTCCTGAATGACATCAGGAAATTACGTTTGTCTTATAAGGTGATGGTATACATAAATCAAAACTTCCAGAGATGTGCATGTTTTGTTCACGTGTATGCTAAATACTGACGGTATATTTGTGGAAATCTATTTGTTATATGCAATTGAACTGAGCTATGGGAAGATTTCTTGAAGTGAGATTTATGTCACTGTGTAGCTTCCTGCAAATTTGATGTGTTTTGCAAGGAAATATCACCTAAGCCATAAATACTGCAACTTAGTGCCCTAGGGATCTGTCTGTAAAATATTTTCATCATGAAGATGTCTGTATAATTTTTAAAAAAGAATCTGATCAAATAATAAAAAGAAGAATTTTACCTACATTTACCTAGTGTGTGAAGACACAGTCTTCAAATATTAAAACTGAAGACATCAATTTTTTCTTCTTAGAAATCTTTGTTTATCATTTTGTTTGGCTTTAAAAACAAAAATAGTAGTGTGGAGTTCATACTTCCATGTACAAATTCCTGCACGGTTGCAGGGAGGCATGGACTGCAGGAAAACTCTAACAGCCTCCTGGCATAAGGAAATAGCTTCATAGTAGTTGTCACCTGATCTGAATATAAATCATCCAGGAGACGAAGTGTCATCACTTTCATGTGGAAATGGCTTGGTAAGTTTTACTGTTCCTTATTGCAGTTCCCTTGTTCTTTTACTCAGTGGAGTTCCTATGAGTCTGGCTGTGGGTCTCTGACCTTGCAGGTGGTACCAGTATTTCCTGTTGCCTTTGACTGGAAAAAAAATAGGTGAAATAGTAAGAAATCTGACCCTTTCTATGCTAACAAATGCAGCTATCCTAACAACCACCTTATAAGATCTAGTTAAAAACACTGTGTGTTCTGAGTTTGATTTGCAGTGTAGTTTGGATCATAAGTTGTTTTGTGGACTGGGACTGTACTTAGAACTGCATTTGGCAGCAGCTGTGTGGTACACAGATGTCAGATTTGATCTGGGGGAGCAAGACTGAGTAATTTCAGGTGATGTATATGTTTGATAAAGTCCGGGTGTGGGTGCAAACATTTTTTAACACATTAAGGTAGTTTGAAAGGATGTGTTTGCTTAGCTTTAGCAGGTCATGACTTCGAGCATCGGAAGGCAGACTGATGCCGGTGCTGTGACTTCAGCACACTGAGTAAAAGCAGCATTAAGACAAAAGGTTGATTGGTAATAGCATAATCAAAGTATCACAGGATAATTCAAAGGTGATAATACAGTTGCTACATAAGAAAAAGATGATTTAAGTTACTTTCTTAGAAATCTCAGCTGCAGGAGGAGAAGAGGATTTTGTTCTTCCCAGGAAGCATTTAACTGCCTTTGCTGCTGCATATTTTTCCATTCCTGCAGTGTCCTGCATATCTTATTCACTGCATACCTTCCAGCTTATGCAACAAATGAGGTAATACTGTTACAAACACTCTCTCCTTGTGTTTGCACACTCCACGATTCGGTACATCTTGACTTGGTCTGTTCTATAGAAAAAGAGTAATGACTGCTTAAGTAGATGTTGTGCCAGAATCTGCCTTCCTGATGAGGGTACCTGAAAAGTAGGTAATTGGTCAGGGATGACTAAGGAAATGTAATTTCTGCTATTGAAACTGGATGTCTAGATAGCAGATAAGAGAGGTAGGCAGTGATTCAGAGCATTTAAGAGGCATGCCTCTTGTCCTGTAGATGATGTGTAGATGTTAGCAGTGTCCTTGTGAGTCTATATCTTGTGTGTGATTCTGACCTCTAATTCTGAAAGAGGAAGAAAGTACCTCTAAACAGATGGTTGGAGGGCTTCAGAGTTGTTTGCTTGGCATCCTAACCTTTGTTTAGTTGGTGTCCAGAAAGCTGAATTTCTTTTTCAAAAACCAAGTGGAGATTGTGCTCTAAAATAAAAGATGTAATTGAATGCAAGCATGATGTATATGCATGATATTTGAGGACAGATTGCCTCAGTTGTTCTCTGAGTTTGCTTGAGCTGAGAGGATGGAATTGAGTGGTCACAACCTGACCTAGTGTCTGTGCCAACCCACAGTATGACTGAACTGAGATTGCACAGTTAACTTGCACAAGCTGGAGCATAAACAGGCCCACTGCACTAAAGCACTGTTTTCCAAAAATGCAGAGAGGCGGCGTAATTATGTTACAATTTGCATTGGTCTGTTGTAGCATGTTACAGTGACTGAAAGTTGTTTGTATATTTAATAGCAACATTCTCAGTCCCTAACACTGTACCCAGTAAAGACAATGACTAATCAGTGGGATGCTAAACAGGTATCAGCTAACCTCAGAATGAATCTCGTTTTTTCTTCAACAGAACTGTTTATACCAGAGGGATTTTATTCCCCTTTTGTTTCATACTGAGTTATTTCCATCAAGTGAATCCTAGTGTAAACATGATCTCCCATATCATCCTGAAAATGATTCCATGCTAGTTACTTTAAAAACAAATACCAGATGTCTATGTTGTTTAAGTGCTCACAACTGTCAGGACCACTTGCCACTCCATGATTCAGACTATGATGGAACTTCTGTCACAGTTTCTGCTTCTTCTGGTTTGTAGTTTTATGGCAAGGAAAACATTCATACTGTGGTCTAATTGGAAGTGGAGTTTAAGTACCTCTGAGAAAGCTGCTTTCTTAAAACGTCTCTTTTGTGCTTTTGTCTCTTCACCTCCACAGCAGGTTCAGAGATTAGCTTGACTTGGTCCCTCTATATGTGTGCACTGTAATAACATAACTAGAGGAATTTATGCTCTTCTTGCCTTTCTGCCCCCACTGTATCGTAGTTTTGATTATATGTATTGCTGTAATTACAATACCCTAACTCTAGTTTAAGAGTCTTACACTTGGAGGGAGTATGGAGGAATATCTTCTCGTTAGTCAAATGCTGAGGTTCTGTTCTGCTTCCGATGTGTCACTCTGCACTATTTAGAAAAAACAGAACCTATGTTTCTTCTAATGGACATTATTACTTTACATTACTCTGTGGCCTAATCCTTAGAGGTAGATAATATGTATTTTTGTATATATATATACTTATATATGTACTATCTTTATATTATATACTATATATATCTTTTTATATATAAATTAGAATTATATTTTAGATTATCTATACAATATAATCAACTTCTAGCATACCATAAGAGAAATTATGATTGTATGAAATAAGTATTTTATGCCTGAGGCAAAAGAAATATTAGGTATTTTACCTACATACTTGACATACTGCTGTTTGAAACTTGGGAACATAGGATAATTTAGTGGTTTAGAATTTTGTGGTTCTGTCAAATTGTTGTAATTGCGTAATTTGCCATCTGATAATCTTTTATGTCAAACTCATAAACCTTAGGCAGATGAGAAACCAATGAAAACTTGTAACATCAGAAATACCTGAATTCAGTGCCATTCATCTCTGATTCTTTGTAAGCTGCACGGAAGAGAAAGTGCAGTCTCTTATTTTGTTCTAAGACTGCGCAGTCTCCCATTTAGTTTGAGAAGAAACTGAATAGGAAAATGTGCTTGGACTAAACTGTGGTATTTCTCTTGAAACATTTCTGGATATATATCAAAGAATTCTCTTCATAAATTCCATTTCACGAAAAGAAGCAGTAGGAAGCCACTTAAAAGGGAAAGTTGGACTTACTATTGCTTATGTAATGAAAAAGGTGAAATAGTAATTTAATATTTAGTAATTAAATAATCCTCTTTAGTAATTAGAAAAGCTGTTTAAAATGGTGGGAGTTTTTAAAATGTTTTTGTTTACCCTTTGGTTCGAGCCCTCTATGTATTAATGTTTGTGAATGCCAGTGACAGGAATAACCTAAGTGACTGAAAAAGCCAAAGACATGGAACCTGTTTGCATCTGCACACCCTGATGTCCAGTGTTAAAACTGTTCTGCCACCCTTACCCCAAGAAAGGTAAAGGTTTAGGCCTTTTTGCAGAGTTTACTCTGCATGGTTAGGTATTTAGGCTGTAGTGGTAAGTTGGGCGCGTTTACAGTTTTTCATTTCATACATGAAGTCTTAGCTTCTACCATGAGAAGACACATCTGTGACCTGGTAGTCTTGAGGATGATGTCTCTGAAAATAAATCATGGTAAGAAAATAATTTAAGAAATTTTAAGGGAGTTTAAAAAAATAGAACAGGACACTTTTATATTACTTTCCTCACCATCAAAATCCCAAGAGTCATCTTAGAAGATGTTGTGTTTAAGACCCAGAGTGAGCAATAAAGCCCTCTGTAATTGAGTTGCTATACTTTAGGCATGACACTCTTTAAGCGAAAGTTTATCTTTTGTTGTTTTATTCCTTCAGGGATGAGAAGTGGGTGTTCAAAACCCCTGGAAAGCTGCAGTGAGTCTGTCCTTCCTTGTAGCAGAAAATTTTCAGTTTTAACCTTGCAGCATTACAGCACAACAGATTGGAAGTCTGTGATCTGTGTCTGGCTTTATCTTTTGTTTTTGTTCAGGCAGGGAACTGGGAACTAACTAGAAAAGATTACAGCTACCCGGTAGCTTGGTTTGGATTCATTGAGATGGTAGCCCACAGTGCAGCTGTGCTTCACAGCTGCAGAGGCTGCAGCTGATCTGTGGTGCAACCTGGGATTTCTTCATCCTTGGCTTTGTGCTGAGACAGTCAGTGGGGAAAAACTATAAATTTTAAAGGGAAATAAAAAGGGAAATCCTTTTTTGAGAATATAAAGATAAATAAAGGGATCTCTTTAGAAATGTGGTGATCTGCAGAGAAGGAAGGTGATGTCTCTGGGAAAAGTTAGTATTGCTAAGCATACAGTAAAAGAAAATGACAGAATGCATGAGTAGTTGTAATGCTGTTGCTTTCTAGCTAATGGGTGTTTTTATAACTTTATATATATTTCCAGCACATCTTTGACAAGGTACTTTTTGAAAACTTTCAAACAAAACCATAAAGAGAAGGGTATTCCTGTACTCAGAAGTGATTGATTCCCACATGGATCATTATGAAAATATAGAATCACAATTTCAACTACTTGACCAATTGGAGTTGCTAATAGCAGTAGATTACAGTCTCTTTTGTGGACTAGCCAGTTAGGGGAAGAAAGGATGTAGTTGTTAGTAGATGTCACAGAAACTGGTTGAAAACAAAAGAGTGCAGGCATCTGTGAAATCTTGGTTCTATTCTGCAGTCTGGAGACAGTGTTTGTGTATTTAGCACAATGGATCATTATTCCCTGGCTATGTTGCATCTGTCTCTTGAAGTCTGCTCTGCTTTTCTATTTCTTTCTTGTCAGCCCAAGTTCTTCGGCTTGTTTCCAAGCTAATGAGCTTCCTCAAGTGTACTGCATGGGCACCATCAATGGGTATTGATGGAACAACAGGCAGGATTTCTCAGCTCTCAGTTCTGGTGCCACAGCAGTTTCTGGGGGCCAGTGCCATAAATTGCATGAAAAGACCCAAAATGCTCTATAATTCCTTTGTAATTGTGGAATCAGTCAGTTCATCTGGGGGAAGTGTGTGCGCATACTCTGGTGATGGAGAAAGTGTATGAGGTCAAGGTAGTCATCTGTTTTAGTAGAGTATTCAGAAAATAATGGTGCTTCTCTCTAGGAGATTTGTATGGAGCATGGTTAAACCACAGTGTTTAGAACTTGACCAAAATGTGGCAGTTTTTCAGAAGGCTAGTACTGGGCATGATTGCTTACGGTAAGGTAACCCCTGTGCCACCCACAGTATCTCTTCCCAAGCATGCAGACGAAACAGATTCTCAGTAAAATTGCTATAGAAAAAACGTGAGGGAAGGTGACATCGATCCCCTTTAGTTCCCTTTTCAGAATAGCTGTTTTAGTTGAAACTTACCAGAAAAATTCAGCGTGATGGAGACACGCAGCAGGAAAAAGTTCAGCTTGAACACTTACTAGAGTTTGACGAAGTTAGGAACAGCTGAATAAGGGTCCTGTAACAGAAAGTGTTATGCAAACTTAAGTATTGGTGGAAGCATGATCTGAGTATAGATACACATTTATATTCATAAGCAGATGGTATCAACAGCTCAGTTGTGTGATGGTGTTACTGATCAGGTACAAAGCAATGAAAGAGGCACAGGAGTCAGTCTGTAAGCACCTTTGCTTGTCCATTTTAAGCTTTGCAGGAGCAGTTCAACAGTGGTACTACAATTGTAATGCAAGAGGCCGCCTTATCTGTTGAAGGCAATTAAGCTACTTCTTTTAGTCCAGGAGATGTTTAAGGAGAGCTGACCACGGGTCCAGCTGCGGTGTCATTATTTAAGAGTACTCATTTAGTGTAAGGCTGTGAAGAATTAAGCTTAGGAGGGGATATTGAAGCCATGGAGTAACAGCTGTGGAAAAGTTTGCCCTTTGCGTCTTCCGTGTGTAGTTTGATCTCAACAGCCAAACAGTATAGTTCCTCTGCCTAGGAGAGGAAAGGGTGAGATTTTTTAATACACAATAAACTTATCTTCCTGTTTTACTTCTCTGGATTATAATGGAAAATAATATTTGAAACACTCAGTGATTTTAGCTTCACTAAACAAATAGTGACAGAACCAACATTAGTCTCTAGGAAAATTGTGGGAAGGACTTCTCATCTCCCTATGCAGTAAAAATAGCTTTAATATGTTTGCATCAGCAGTTTCTCCTCTTGAAAGTATTTAGATAGCACAGACTTTTTGCTGTTTCTCTTTGGCATGGTATGCACATACTGTAATAATCCATTTTTTTCATCAGCATGTTACTAATAATGAGCCACCTAAGCTCTGAAAACCTCCCTCTGCTCTTAGCTGTAAAAGAATGCTTAAAGGATTTAGGGATGTCAGTCATCATCTGGTTTTTTAGCAGGGGGGTGTGTATGTGTGCACAGGGGCGAGGGGAAGAGAGTCCAAGCCGGAGTTCAGAAATTACACTGTGTGTGTGGTCTGAGGTTATTTCTCATTTCATGAAATGCACGCTTCATTCCTGGCTCAGACAAACTTGCACGTCACTGAATAAGTCCCTTATCCAGTTTCCAAAACACTGAAGAGATTTGAAAGGGCTCTGTGGGTGGACTGCTACTATCAGCAAAAGCGAGTAAGTTAACCTATTTAGTTAGGCATTTTTTAATACTTAAGCAGAATAACCTTCAGCAACACTTGAACAGTTGTAGCCAGCCAAAGGAAGAGAAGGGGGAAAAAACACCACAGAAGTTTAAGCAGTCATACATTAATTGACATTAAAGGGTGCATTATAGTTCCTGGTGTGTGAAGGTGCTGTCTGATCAGTCCAGGAAGAACACTAGGGAATGATTAAATGAACTGCCTGTGCTGCTAGGAGTTCCCTGTGGTCTGCTAGTCACAGTTTATTCAGCATTTCACCTTCCTTTAATCAAAAGTGGTGTAAAATTATTATAGTAACCCCCAAAAAGATGAATCCAAAGAATCCTTGTATCAAGCTGTTTTGGTGTCCAAAATAAGTAAATGGCTCTGCTCTGGGATACTGTGAATGTCCAGCAGCAAAGCATTATTGTAGCAAATTCTAGCTCTGTGATAAATCTCAGTATCCAGAATAAATGATGGTTTATTTCATGGCAGAAAGGAAATACAACAAACAAACAAAATGTTACTATTTATTCAATTTGAAATTATTTGGCTGGAATGGGGCTGAATACTTCAAATCCTGTTTTCAATCCAGTATTCAGTGATGAGAATACATTGGCTCCAAACAAGCAATGTAGCCAGCTCTGCAATTGCCTGATCCATGTATTTACAGGATTAACTTCGTTATAGCTCTGAACTAAACCAAGATAAAAGAATCTCTTTCAAAGTGAGTCTCAGATAGAAATCTTGTATCCTGAGAGATCAGGATCTGTAAAAACCTAGGCAGGGCAAAGTGTGGTAACATAATTTGATGAAAGCATTCTGTGACAGGTGTGCAACAATGGTGTCCTTGCCCTGGGTAGCACGGCCCGGGTCCGCGCCTCTCAGAGGTCCAGCAGAGTGCAGGGTTAAAGGCCTTTGCCCGAGGAGTGAGGTTCCTGCTTCCTTGTGGCATGAGAGATGAAATCATCAGGTTATAGGCAGGGGGTTTTGCTGAGACCTTTGCAACCCAGAACGCAACTTCAAATACTTCTCACCTCCCAGTGCCAATGTTAAATTAGGTCCCAAGGGTCTCACTGTTCTGAACAAAGAGTAGAGAAATGAACATTGCCAAGAGGCTGTTGAATCAAGGAAGAAGCAAGAGGTATTTGATCGTATTGTTTCCTTTATGGCATTAGCAACTCTTACTTGCCTAGTGCGGGACAAAGATGAATTGCCAAGCCATGTTGCATGTTGTCATTTCAGGATGCATGGATCTGGAAAGAACTCGCGAGTCTATGCAGCTCTTGTCTGTGTTCACAGGCCGCTGCCACAGGTCATCTCCATCACATCTTCAATGTGAGAAAGAGGGAGCAGGCTTATCCTTCCATTGATGGCAGATCTGCCTCTGTCCCTTGTTTCTCTCCCTGCAGAGAAAGTGAGGCGCGAGGCAGGCAAACTTCATGTGCAAAAATTCTGTGATGGACCCAGGTTGACATCGACCTGAGCTGTGGATTCGTCCTTTCTTAGATTGTGTAGTGTGTGATCTACCTGCAGGAGATTTCCTGCTGTGCTGCTTGACAGGTCTGCTGAACAGTAGGCAATGGAGTGACTTGTGACACAGAGCACATTCAAGGATGAATGGCATAGAAATCCCGAAAGCATGTGCAGTTACTACCTAGACAGGTTAGACAAGATAGAACCTGGAAAGATAGATTTGTTAGGGCATCCATAACAAAAAGTTATGGGTAAACAAATCTGGGCAGTGAAACAAGTTTAGCTAATGGGGAAAGGTGGCATTTGAAGAAATTTTTAGGATTTACTAGGGACTTATCACAAAAGGTTCAGAGATAATTGACTAGCAGAATACTAATTCACTGCAAGTCATTTTATGTTTTCCCTGCCCTTGGATGACAGCAACTGATGCTGAATATTTTCACATTTTCACCAGCTCCGAAGCTGAAATTTGCTGTATTGTTGTTTGCATAGTCTGACTAGTTCTGGACAAGGTGTCAGGCTTTCGTTCCTTTGTGCTTAAAGCGCAGCTGCGAGTCCAGCTGCTGAATATAGGGCTTTTCTCAGCAGTTGTCTGTATTAGTGTCTGGCTACTAAGACCAAGCTATGCTGCCAGACTTCCACAACACTGTCCGGACAAGGCCTTCCCAGACCTAGATGAGCCTAGGAAACAAACCCACCAAACCCAAAATGTGCTTAGGGAAATCAGTGCCAGTTTCGAATACCACGCTTTAAAGAGCTTCTGCTTGTGAAGCTAGCAATCAGAAAACCTCTCTCTGTCTGGAAGAGGGCTCTGAACCAACTCCTGTTATAGGACTCGACACTGAGTTCTTGGTGGTAAATGACCACATTACACTTTGGGGCCTGTGGGTGTCAAAGAAAAGATGCATGTGAGAAAAGTCACCAGCTGAAAGCATGGATAGGCTTTGAACACTGGAGGTAGTTTAGTAGCCTGAGCCTGTTTCTGATTAAAATAAGAGTCCTTCAGATGAATGGAATGTAAACCACATACCAATTATTGGAATCCCATAAAGGAAACTCCCTTTTCCGTCTGTCTATCCATCCATCCGCCCACCCACAAAACTACAGTGTCTCAGAAATATCCCTTGGCAGAAATGATGGAAAAACTCAGTGCTTGCTTCCTTTTTCTTTACCTCCCAGGTACTGGATGACAACTAAAGAGATGAAATTGCAGTGAAGCCACTTAAACAGTTATCAAAGAAATGGACCTGCTAATTAAAAGGATAATATTTCCTGGCACCAAGAGAAAACACACAAAGTCAAATCTCGAGGCTTTCCTCAAGCAAACTTCTGTGGGAATGTGACTGTGTGAGGGCTGCAGGAACATGCCTTAGAGTAAGACCCACTCAAAGTGAAAGCATTAGATCAGAGCACTCATTAGAAAAAAGTACTAAGGCATGCATATACCTGTTTCATTTGGCAGGTCTCTCACTCCTTTGCATTCCCATTGCACTTTTAATTGAGACTTTTCCATGTAATTGATTGCAGTAATTAGTGTTGCCATCGCTTACTTCTGTGAGGCAGGAGGCATTTCTCCCAGGTCAGCTTTGCATATTAAGTGTTACAGTATCTGTTTTACAGATGGTAAAACTAAGACATAAAGTTCAGAAACAGCAAATCAGTGCTGGAGCATGTTAGAATCCCATTCCTGTCTCTAACCACAATAAACACTGCTTCTCCAAAGTATGCTCTAATCTCAAACACACTGCTTAAATGAGATCTTCCCTATATGAATGAAGGCAATAGATCTGTTTTCATGAGCGCTCTCTAACATCCCTGACACCACATTAAGGAATCTAGATCTATGGTAATGCTATGAAATGCTTTTTTATATTAGCACTATTACAATTAGTAATTGCAGCACAGTTCAGTCTTATTGCAAAAAGCAGCCTTTGAACAGCTGGAAGAAGTTTTAAATGTTAATAGTTTGGGCAAGATTTGGGTCTACGGTAGTATTATAGCCTAGTTCATAGTAATTGTTTTTTGATACTCTGCTGGCCTCTAGAGGGATAATTTATACAGGCTGAAGCAGTAACCAAGGGATTTTAAGCAATACCGCCTGCTCCTCAATCTTCTTGCCAGATAGTTCTTTTCTATTTGGCAAGGCCTTTAAGTAATGAGGATTTGTAGCTCTTTGGAAACACTTTCTGTTTTAACCTCCATGATTTTCCTTCTCTCTGGGCAATGCATGTACGGTATATTTCTTGTGCTTAATAAATAAGGGTAGAAGATCCTGGTAATAAACACCTCTCAACCACTGAAGTGAGAAGCTCTGAGGAAAATGTGCCAAAGGGGCAAGTGAGAGGGAGAAATGCAGAAAAGAGAAGACGGCATTTTGTGTATAACATTTATCCATAATTTAAAAGCTCTTAAATGCTAGGAATTCTTCTCATGAATCTTGTCATGTTTACTGAAAATAATAACTGCATTGTAAAAAAAAAAAAAAATCACGACTTTGAAATTTCCAGTAGCCAGCAGATCTTCCTTGACTTTTTTTGCTTTCTTCTTTACTCACTGCAAGGATCTGCTGCATGGTCCAACTCATTCTCAGACTCTATCTTCATGTTTTTCAAGATATGTGTAATAAATCTGAGAAAAATACTGAACAGAAAAGGTGAAAATTTACTGCAGAGAGAAGATTATGGTCTGTAAGCAGTAACTGCTTTCAGGAAATGTTGTTAACATTAAGTACATATATTCTTGATGCTGAAAGTGTACCTCTGTGTAACTTCAGAGTATGATAGGCATCTTGGTTCATCTATGTGAAGGCCTGAGTTATTGTTTCAAAGTCATTTATACCCTTTATCCAACAGCATACATCCTTCAGATCCTCAGCTCTGTCCTGGCCCTTTGCCTCCATTTTTTATGGCCACTCTCACCCAGCTGAAATGTTTCTTTTCTCCTCAAGATATTCCTATTAACAGCTTATTGTCAGTTGTCCACTTGGAGTGAGGTTGGCTTGCTGGACCCCAGTACACAGTAATTTTTGATTCATCTGTGCCTAGTGATATGATAATTGTAGGACACATTTCTATTAACTTCCCGGTTTCTCTTTGAGAGGCGTATCAGAAACTTTCGGTGTAGAGAGGAGCCTTGTCTAGGGATCATCCTGATGTCGATTGCTATTTTAATGTTCATGTTGACAAAGATGTTGACCAGTTCCTCTCGTAAAGTCCTTTGCACCATTAAAACGTGTATGGCAAGTATTACAGGCAGCAAAATGTCCAGTAAGGCCTTTGTGGCCTTACTGTGGTAGGATACACATCTGTCACGGGATTTGCTCTGGCCTTATTCTAATAAAATAGTGAAGGAAGCAAAATAGTGTAATAACCAAGATCTGTGGCTGTAATCTACAATAAAACTAGTTTTGCCTTCCAATTTTGTGTGGAAAACCAAAAGATTCTACACCAGTGTACCTGTCTTCTATAGAAAGATTTCCTCTTGCTCCTTCCCTGTGTTGTTGTTCTGCAGGTATGTCATCGGAGCTCAATGAACTGAGTTACTTATTGAAATTTACATATACTCCTCAACATATACAAGAAACTATTATATCAAAAAAGTGCAATGTGCTGGATTGACAGGTGAACATTCAGTGGGAAGTTTTAGAATTACCTGAATAAATACTTCTGCTTGCTGTGTGCCAATTAAGAAAGTTAAGAGCTGTGTAGAGCTGCAGAGTTTCAGCATTGTTTTGTAGCCTTGGTTGGTGTGTGGTATATGAAAGTAGGCAATCAAAAAGCAGTGATTGGCTGACATGGCCCTAAAATCTATACTAGAAATTACTCGATTAGTGGCGATGGTAACTACAGTCAGGGAACTGCAACAGCGACATGTCATCTGTGCAGCAAATGACTGGGGTCAAAGAGAAAGCACAAAGACCACATTCAGAAACTCTGTCCTTTTGTTGTGGGAAACAGCCTCAAATGCAAATGCTTATTGGTTTGAACAAACCTTGAAGAAACTGCTGGAAATTTAAACATATTTAAAAAATACACAGGTCAGTGTGAGCCTTTCAGGAATAAAATGCGAGGGTGTTCTGGATTCATCAGATTGCAGCTAACAACACAGAACTGGCTGAAAATGTTGCAGTTCTGCAGCTATGTGACACAATAATAATCAACATGCTGAATGAGAGTGAAAACAGAGCTTGATGTAACCTCCATATTCCATGTCTCCTCCAGTTTCACTGCTGGACTGTCACAGATGACCTAGGTGGATGAATATGCCAAAAATCTAGATGCTATGAGCAGCTTAAACAGAGGAAATCCATCTCTTTCTCTTGGGTGTTATTACAGCGAAGTTCTCATGTAGTTGCAAAAAGCTGACATTAAAACTCTGTATTGTGAAGTACAGGAGTGTTGAGTTCTTTGGCAGAGAGCAGAAAAAAGGATATCCATCTGATCTGCAGAAGTACAGAATATCCAGGCAGCTTACTACGGAACCTATATTATGTCCTCAATCTCACCACCTTCCCTCACTCAAGGTTAGGTCTGAATCACTCACTATGCTCTCGAATTTGGAGGCTGTAGCAGGTATGCGGTGTTAGTGAACATGGCCAAAGTGCCTGAGGATATAGAAAGAAGGAGGAAAAAAAATTGCTGCCTAAATAAAAATGGGGCTTCGGTTTCAGTTGTGTCACTGTTGGATCAAAACTTCTGGGAAGTCTGAGAAGCCCATTGCAGATTTATCTACATGGAATAAATTCATACCATGTGCAGGAAGGTCCTTCCACTCCTTGCATTTCAGTCTTCCACATCAGCAAAATGTCACAGTGCTTGACAGAGGAACCTAGCAGCTATTAAGGGCTGCTGGGTAGGAAATTATTTTCTCATATTGCGAATAACCAATTTCTAAATCTTACTCTAGGAGTACGTTTGAAGGCCTTATGAGAATGACAGAAAAATGTGGTCCTTTATGGTACCCGCTATTATGATACTCATTTCAAGCTATCTGTCAAGTTACAAATGTTGTTTGTTTGTTGGTGGAAGAAGGAAGTAGCAGTGGTGACAAGGAGCTGGCAAAAGTTATTTTGTGTCGCAGTCTGGTATGATGTGGTGAGATGTAATGCAATCCCGCACTGACTGAACAGTTATGGCAAAAGGATTGACTCATATACTGGAATGACTGCTCATAGCATTCTTTAGTTGAAAACAAGTTAGAGTAGCTAATTTGTTTTTTCATGTGGTTGTTGCCATGAGTTGTGAGTCTTCTATGCTTCGAATAACATCAGGTTCGTGGGAAGCTGCTGAATCCGAAATCTCTGAAAGATGTAACCAGATACTCATATACAACTAGAAAGGAAAATGCCCCTGTAACTTTTTAATATCTTCCTGTAGATCCATAAGAGTTTAAAACAAGAAGGAACCATTAGCTTCTTTCACAACCATTGGATTTCATTTGCTTTACATTAGGTCATTAAGCATACTACGGTACAGGTATGTTAAACAGCCTTCACTGTGTTTTATACAAAATATAAATATATGTTCTGTACAAAGATCAGCCAAAGCAATGTGTGCATAAATAGCCTTCATTATAATTAGCAAATCTAAGTGTCTGAAAGCCAGCCAATATTTCCACATTATTTTGCTGGATCAAGAACACAAGATATGTGTAGAGCCATCCCATTGGCCATTCTTGTTCATTGGTCTGCAGTGTCAAAACCAAAAAAACTGACTTCCAGTAGCCAGTACACTTTTGTTTGTTTCTTTGTTTTGTTTTAGGAAAACAGGACTACAGGGATCCATGATGACTTTGTATTTTCCAGGCTCTGTCCCACTGCCTTGCTTGGGTTTGAAATTGCCAAATAGCATTTCCAATGGGAACTCTTACATGGAATACACCTTTCATGACTGGATACTTTTTCCTCAGTGAGATTTTAGAAATTTTCCAGGAAAGGGAAGAAGATCATTGGAGTATTAGGAGAAAAGTGCAACTTTCAGTTTGCATTGGAGGCTTTCTCTGGCAGCCATATGAGCGGGCCGGTTCAGTACACTGAATGCAATAGCACAAGGGGCTAGAGTCATTGGAGTAGTGTTATCTACAGGGGGTTTTTTTAGCCTGCACTATTGAGGAAACTGGAAGATGTTTACTGACTCAGGGAGAGGTCAGATGATAAAATATTGTCACTGACAACTGAATTCTCTCTGTCTTAACACCTTTAATGTGCATCATACTGTCAAGAATTTAGTAGCTTGTTGCTTACTGCAGAAGTGCAGAGCACTCGCAAGAGCCGTGCAAGTCAATGGAAGGATCATCTGGGAAATGCAAAATGCCTGCTAATTCCAAAAAGTTGGGAAAAAAAAAATATCTAGGAACCTCGCTTTAGACACCCTGAAGAGGTGGGGCTCTTGGACATTAATCTGCTGTGCTTCAATTTCCATCTCTTATAGTAGTACCTCACTTCATAGGTTTGTTATTAATGCAGTCTGTGAAGCACTCAAGTATTATAGTGAGAAGGAAAGCAGAGAGACATGCAAGCAACTGAGCACTTCTGTCTTCAAAGTTGTCTCAGATTTATGCAGAAGACATGTGCTGAACACTGAGGATGAGATGCAGGGATGACTAGCAGCCCAGTCTGTAAGCCCTCACCATATCCTAAGGCACATATGCAAGTGACCCCACGTTCTGGTATTCTTCATTTTAAAGAACTGAATCTGTGACTTCATTGAAGATTTTCAGTCCTACATGTGTGCACCCCACACACAAAATAATGCATCCCTAATAGCTTTTATTTTCATCATCCTTATGGTCCTAACCCTAATTGGAGTTTCCTAAAATATTCCTTGTGTTTCTGGACTTCTTTTTTACTGGAAAACTGCTTGTGGTTTTTCTACATCATGCCATCTTTTATGTCTAAACCAGAGAAATAAGTATTTTTTTGTCCACAACATAACCACCCTCCCTCCAGAATCGTAAAGAAAATCTAGGTCTTTGTGTCCTGTGGGATTGTCCTGTCCATACCTGCTCTGGTTCTCACTTCTGTAAGTGGTCAGTTATGGAAAAAGGCTTTTCACCCAGAGGGTGGTTGGGCACTGGAACAGGACCCCCAGGGAAGTGGTCACAGCACCAAGCCTGACAGAGTTCAAGAAGCATTTGGACAATGCTCTCAAGCACGTGGTGTGACTCTTGGGGATGGTGCTGTGCCAGGATGGTGCTGTGCCAGGGCCAGGGGTTGGACACAATGATCCTTGTGTGTCCCTTCCAGCTCAGCTTATTCTATGAGTCTGTGATCCAGCTGACAATTATTTGATATCTGCTTTGTTTCCAACTCCTTGCTCCCTGCACTATCCTTCTTTCTGAGGATATCCTGTCTGGTGTTTCAGTGAAGGGATTTCTCTGATAATATTAGTATTCACAAAAATTGCGTCGTACAAAGCACAGGACAGGACATTCTTTTCCCAATGCAGTATGAGTTGCATTCTCATCTTTTTGTGTAGGTGGTACTTAAATTTGCTTTGTGTCTCATTTTAGGTCTATCAAATACTACAGGGCTTTGTCTTCTAACAGTAAAGGAAGATTCATAGATTTTTAATGGCTGTCTTTCAGTATATTTCTTACTTCAAAGGCACCACTGTGACCTTACTGGAATTTCCCTTCTTGAAGATATATATATCAAAATTGTTGTTATATATAATCATCACTGCAAAAAATAAGAGGCTGTCTAGATACAGTATGCATTTACAGTAACTGCAGGGACATGGCTGAAAGATTGCACTTACGGATGTAAGCCTCAGGGTGTAAGATCCTCTTCCAGATGTCTATGCATAAAACAAAGGAATTTTGCAGTACGCTGCTCTCACAGCCCAAGTCAGTAGGCCATTTCTCGTTAATTACATAGAAAATAGATTAATTTGTAATGAAGTGAACAAATCTCTAGCTCAGGCATGTGCTGTATTTGGCATTCTATGCTTTGTTTTGTACCTGTTCTTTATCTAGTCCATAGAAAACAAATATGGTGTCCTTGGGTGGAACATTAGACCGGGGGTCTGCTGGGTTCTTCAGGATTCGCAGCTTCCAGATGTTTTTACACAAGTGTTCGAAACTGAGATGTTGAGTGTATGGCTTTCATTTTGTTTTTCTGCATTATGCTCCTTTGCTCCTTTGTCCCCTTTCCTTTGTGTGGTATTTGAGATGGTTTAAGGTGAGGGTGTATATTGGCTATCCATTTTTATTGGGGATCTGGATCCAATCAGTGCTGCTAGTCGTTGGATGAACTTCTCCATCTACTCATTTTTATAAGCTTCTTTACACTGTCTGAGTAGTTATGTCTTTCTTTGGCAAAAATGTTTGACACTGCTAGATTGAATGAAACAGAAATTTTCAAATTAATTAGTGAACTCTGCTAATGAAAAAAAAAATCACTGCTTTGAAAAGACCTCTATGTTGTGTCTCGTAAAGGAGCCTTCGGATGTTCTTTAGTATGAACTGTATTTATTTTTATTACTCTTCCTAATATCTAATAATGAAACCTTGTATTTATGTGCCTCATCTTCAAAGTGCTTTGAAAACATTTGTTAACTGAACATCTGCAGGATGGGAGGTCCTTCTGCTACACAAAATAATCTTAAATGAGTGCAGCACAACTTTACCACGTGCCAGATTTTGGAAGGATGATTTTGCTTCAGCTTTATCTACCATTTGCCCAAAGGTTTACAGCATATTTTAGACATTCTTGGCTTTAGATTCAAATGTGCTATAGCAAAATAATACATTTCTCTATGACACAAAAATTTAATTTGTTTCTTCTTTTCGTTTCTTCTTTTAATTTGTTTCTTTCTCCAGAAATCTGGAATTTTCTAGTATATGCTACTTGGTTGCCTTAATCTCAGAATCCTGTGAAATTCTAATGCAAAACAGAATGTTTTTTAATGTGTTTTAAGATGTTCTATTCCATCTGGGTTTATTTATCATGTTCTTCCTTCACTATGACAAATTTGCATTTTTACTGTTGGTTTAATTGTTCCACCACACTCCAGTTACAAGAATTTAATGCATTTCCTGTTGTGTGACCTGGTCAAATTAATTTCTTCTACGAGAGTCAGACTTTGCCTCTATGGTGCTGAAGGGGAGTTTCAAGCAGGATAAGTGAGCACAACTGATGGACTTAGTTGTAAAATGTTCTCTCCCCAGACCAAGACTGCGGTGCCTACAGCTGCAGTGGAAATGTTCAGTATCTAACAGGGCTGCTCCCTGCCACCATTTGTGATTAGCCCATGATTATCCCTTCGCAGCTCCAGAGACAGACTGGTAGCAGAGCGCTCCTTGATTCCCTGCCTGCAGGGCTGGCTATGACCTAGCAGTGGCTTAGGGTGATTTTCTCTGGTTGGTAGCTAATAGGAGAGTAGTGTCAGGAAGCAAAGCAGCTCAAGAAGTCCATAGTCTTCTCCACAGCATCTCCATAGATCCCTGTACAGCAGTGGAGCTCAGGAGTAGCCTTCTGTATCAGTGAGATCACACTGCTAAAAAAAAATTAATTGAACCGGTAATCAATTGAACGCTTGCTCTTGGACTTTGCATTCATTGGGATCTCATGTTGATTGTGTATGGGGTGTGAATCTAGTTTGTTCAGTGAAACAAAAAAAGAAAAAACCCTCCAAAACCTCAGTTTTACACAGACTTTTCAAATAAGAGTATAATAATTCAGCAAACTGAAATCTGGAGCTGAAATTTCATCTTCTGCTCCTAAACAGTCGTTTAGGGCCTACTTGAACCTATTTCGTTTTTCTTTTTTCACTTGAGTCCTTTGGTAGTTGAGATTGGGAAATGGCAGATGAATGTGTTTTATGGGAAAGTTTAAAGGAAGGAGTTCATGTGCAGCATGTTATCAATCATGTCCTGTAAATATGATTACAGCATTTACACTGCTTCACATCCAAAGCCAAATGTTTTGTGATGTCTCCACCATCGTAAACTTTAAGGAAGCTTTTTTAGAGTGTAGCAATCCCTCTCTGAAATGGGATGCCTGCTGTCAGCAGTGAAAGCAGCAGCACTCTGATCTGAAAGAACTGGTAGCAGAGGGTGCAAATGCCAAGCTGCTGGTCAGTACTGTGGCTGCCTAGGGAAAACCAGGGATTTGCTATCACCTCCAGCTGCAGTGAGGAAGCTGGCATCTCTCCACCTGTGCTTGTAATGGAATCAATATGGATGTCTTGCTACAGCATCTGTTGAGTCATCTGTCTTTAACCACTGCCCCCCCTCCCCCCCGTTATCCTAGTGGGACTAACTTTCATTAATCTCCTTGGGTGTTTTGTTTACAGAATTTGGTTTAATTTTACATGAATTTTACAATGGCTGCATTTTTTTTTGAACTGGTAAAATAACAGAGCAGGAGTAAGTTTTTTCACATTGTGGCTGGGACATGGATGTGAACACAAAGACTAGGTCTGAAGTTTTTAGTTGCTGTGGAGATGAATTTAAGTGCAACTATTTCTGGTTTACATTTTAATCTAGTGTCTCTATTACCCATTGTGTGCACCTGGCCAGTAGTTTTTATGCAAGAAAAAGATCCTGGCTTTTATGAACACAGGGACTGAGCATGATTTATTCTTCACTAATTAACTTCTCCTCAACTGCCCTGTCAAGGATTCTGGGTAATGTAGTCCACAGGACCCCTGCTTGGGATAAATGGTGCTAGATGGTTAATGTTTGTGCTGCAAGAGATTGTTTGACAAAGAGCCCTAGGCACAGGAACCTAACACAATGCAATTGCTCTCCAAAGAGTGGGCTTTGGGCCCATGCTGTCTGCAGAGGCTGTGTCTCAAAAAGAGAGCCCGTGAGACCCTACACAGCATGACTTGTGAGCATGGGGAGGTGGAACAAGGACATACACTCGAAAAGAAGTTTAGCCTCTGGGTGCTGGGATCTGGGATGCAGGAACAATGGGAACAAAAATGGTTGGTAACTGGGATTTCTGTTCTAAAGGAAATTCCAATGGTTTCAGACAAAGCTTATTCCAAAACAGAATAAAATGCTTACATGTTCCCATTCAACAAAAGTCTGACAGGGTTTGATTACTGTGGTAGTACAAAAAAAAATTGTTTCAATTTTTGTGTTGTAGTTCTGTGGAACTTTGAGAATTGAATTAGCCTATATTATACATAGTGTTCATGGTATGTAACTATTTAGCGTTGTCTCTACATGGATTACAGTGTTACATAAACTGTCACAGTCTAAGCAACTAAAGGTTAACTGAAATGTAGAAATAAAAGTTGTGTATTCCAAACATTTCCTGATGAATTTGTGGATGTCAACCCATTCCCATAAAGCTTTCTCATCCTGACAAACTGGGTATTTTTAACTCATCTGAGTGGGGACATCAGTACTTATGTTACAGCTGTGCCCTAATGGAAGCAGTTCCTTTGCTACCATCTGTAGGAGGTCAAGAGCTGCTCTGATAGCCTCATCCAGCACTGCTGTGCTAAGTCCAGATATTCAAGTATATAGTCAAGATTTAGCATATTAGCAGATTTTGTATGAATTTCCTCCATCACTTCAGTTTGCAAAACCAGAGTGATGGGTTCTTGGTAGTTGCTGTGGCATTGCTGGCTGATCAGACATCTGCTTCAGCACTTCATCACATCAGGGAGCAGTGGCCTTTTACAATCTGTGTGTTCCTCAGTACAACCAGTATTAGACTTGTTGTAGGTAGCACCAACATTGTCACAGGTAAAACAAAGCTATTGTAACTGTTAGATTTTGAAAAAGCTCTGGAATAGCAATTTAATTGTCTGTGATAGATTTTCAAATTTTGTTGTACAATTCATGGTGAGAATTTCTTGTAAAGCATGGTTCTTCCTTGGTTTGATCAAGGGCACCTTGGTGCATCTCTTTGGGAGCCAGCACCTGGATCCAGCAATTAGAAAATGATAACCAGAGCTCTGTGCAAACTCATATTTGGGGGGCCATAATGCTTTGGCCTCCTGACTTCTAGCAAAGTGGATATTTTGCATTCCCAGTAGGCAGTAGTGAGCTATCAATGCATCTATCTTCTCCTTTGGTGAGAACTAAACAGAAAGGACAGAGATGGGGATAAACTATTCAAATAGCTTTTAGCATAGACTCTGTACCAAATTAAGATAATAAATCAGCATAACAGTGATTTCATCAACCAGGTGTTGATGAAGAAAATGGAGAATAGCCTGGATCTGCAATTGGGGATCATGTTTGTGCTGGTAATTGCAAACTTGGTGTCGTTTTTTAAAGGGGTATATGCTGAAAGTAGCTGTGATCTCCTACTGGAAATCACAAGGTGTCACTGAAACCTGTGCATCTAAAAAAATTGTCCAGTATTGCAGTTGAGGCGAACACAACACATACTAATTCTAGCATAAAGTGCAGGCAGAAGAGTGTTTATTTCAAAAGCTAGTTTCATATATATACACCTTTGTGTGTTTATCATTCATGTTAATTGTCTATTGGTTGCTTAACTACTACAATAGATTCATTGGCTATTTTAACTACACCGTACTATTATTAGTTATCTACAACATAGGCATCTCAAGAATCTAAACAAAAAGTCAGCTGCAGTTGTGTTGCCCTTTACTCCCTCTGTTGTTTTGAATTTCTTGCTTCTCTTGATTAAGTTTCTCACGGGCAGACACGGATTGTGCTGAGGTCAATGTCAGATTCAGACTCAGACAGGCTTGCTGACCTGCTCTTAATCTCCACAGTCCAGTGTGTCTCTCTTCACAGAAGGAAACTGTTTGCATTTGTATATATCCACCAATGTGAATGGAACCCTTTACATACATGTTTCAGCCTTGGACATATAATCAGATCAGCAGGAGCAGTGGATGTGCCTTGCCGACAGGAGGGGTAAGTGTCCCCCACACTCCCACACTACCAGCACGCCTGACCCACCGTACATCCTGGCAGCAGTGAGCACCTGTCCTTCTGGGAAGAAGCCATGCTGGGGAGCTTTGGCTGAGTTGACAGCCTGTGAAATGTGGTCCAACAGCAGAGGTGAAGGATTTCTCTGTTGACAAAATGTATCAATTGCCACATGCCATATCACGTGTCCTGCTCCATATCTGTCCAGCACCTCTGAGATACATCAGACCACCAAGGCTCAGACTGGTCTGTTGTCTTGGTTTGACAGACAGGCGTCTGCTAAGGGAGGCAGAAGCCCCCTTTGGAATGGAAAATGCAACCCCCTTCCCTCCAGATTATTATAATTTTTAAATTAAGGGGCTTTCAGGCAAGGATATGAGAAATAGGAATAACAGTTCTTTACTAATATGTATATATGTATAAAACAAAACAGTAAGCAACAATGACTATGGCAGTTATAACAGCACAGTCACCCAGCGCAGCCTTCTCGGCTGCCAGNGCCTGAAGGTCCAGTGATGTAGCTTCTCGTCCTCTGGAAGTCCAGCAAAGAAGGCTACCTTTGTGCCTGAAAAACCTCTGATTATATCCAGGTGGGAAACGTTCAGTTCCTCCTCCCAGGCGGAGCATCTCACAATGGGGTGGTGAGGCACTGATGGGCCCATTAACAGGAGATAGTCAGAGGGAGGAGGCAAGGAAACACTGCCCCACCTGGTTTCAACAGCTCATGAAGATGGTAATAGAACACACTGCAACTCAGGACTTTTGTACACTTCTGACAACTTTATATCTCTCTCATCATTCAACTACTCTACATATTGACAATAACCAACAAAATGAGGCTAAAGCTGAGGCAGGTATAATGGCACAAGAGACCTTTTCAGAGGGTTCAGCAACTTTAGCTGCTAGTAGATACACAGGGCATTTTGTAGCTTGAGAATTCACCTGGATTTGTCACTGCTTCATTGTAGCCAGAAAACACTGGCTGAAGTGAAATATCCTTTCAGTTCCTTACATTACAGTGGGTTTTGTTTAAACCCTCTTTTGCTTTTGTTTGACACCATGTGAGAAATTCAGCTGCTCAATTGTCGATGTCTAGAGTAATTTCAGGTGCTGTGGTGAACCATTCCTTACCATCAGCTGTGGTCTTGGATGGTTACAGAGCTCCCACAAGCACTTTATGGGGGTTTCAGGTGTCCACAGTAGCCTCCTGCCTTGGTGCAACTGCAGTTGGTGCTGCAGTTGATCGATGTCTCTCATGAGGTGCCTCAGTTATAACACTGCTGCTGTGCTGTGGAGTAATAGCTCTGGCTTTTCACCAGTCCCAGGCATTTATTAAGAAGAGGAAATTGATGTGTTATTGCACAGGATGAAAAGACCAACAAAGAAAAGTTGTGTAGTTCCTTGTGCTTTTAGCAGATATTTTGGGAAGAAATTACTTCCAAGCACTTCACATGGAGTGTGAAGCTCCACATGAAGTGGAGCTAAACCTTGAGCTCCAAGTATTTATTGTTCACCTTTCTGAGGTCCAGAAAGCTTAGTCTCACTGCAACTTCATCTGCTGCCTCACTGAAAGCCCACTCTACTCCTTGGTAGAAAAGGGGCCCATGGAAGTGGCAGCCCTCTGCAGGTCCATTGAGGTCACAGGGCTAGGTCCCAGCCTATACCACATGCACAGTGCCCAATGCTGTCAACCCTGATCTTCTGCTAGCCAGAAATTGCAATGAATCAGATCTGTGAGGCTGCCAGGAGCCAGGTTCCTGTGTAACCAGATTTGTGTGCACGCTGCTGCCTCTCTCCATACTTCCTGGGAAATCAGCTCTGCACCATGGCCATGACTCTCTCTATGCTTGGCACAGGCTCTCCCTGTCGGGAAAACAAAGCAAAACAAAGCCCTCTGCCACCCTGGCTGAGCTTTTTAACTTTGTTACTATGCCAAAAGCTGTCACTTGTAAATTCAGTGTCCTTCTGTAAGTCTACTTAGAATAATAATCTATTAACAATCCAAACATAAACAAGTTTCAATCAAACCTTCGAAACTCAGCAAGTGAACTTACCAGGTAACATGTAAACGAAGACCTCCAGAGATGTATTTACCCCTTCTTTGGGAATTAAAACTCTCTGCACCTGAAAAGAGACCTTTACTTCATGTTCTTCATCAAGTTCCTTTTTACCCACCACTTCAGACTATGTTTACACTTTTCTCATCATTCCTGTCTTGAACTATTGTCCTCTGCTATACCTTCTGTTTGTCATGCGTGATTTAGGCCTAAATTCTTTGGGACAAGGAAAATATCTGTATTTGTGAAATGTCTAGTGAATTTATGGTGCTGTATAATTTATGATTGTAAGTGCAGGACATATTTCAGTTTGACATTCCACCTTATATTTTCAAAGCCATAAATAAAGTATTTATGAGCAAGATCTTGAACATTTTATTTTTAACACATTATACTTGAATGTTTAATTCAAGGATGGATAAATATTGAAGTTATGTGGCCAGAACATAGTCCTCACTTTCTCCTTCTTCAGGCAATATTCAGAGGCCAATGCCTCCTTTGTTGCCAGAAAAGGGATATTATACTCTGCTTATGAGGATCCAGCATACTGTGTGTCACCAGGAACAGTGAGCAATGATGGCTACAGCTAAAAATGGCTTTGGAAAGGACAAACAATGACCCCCTTTCAAAAGCACTTGTGAATTAAACTGATACACAGAAATGTTACTTAGATATAGCACAGAGTGAGTATGAATGTTCAGTTCTTAAGAAAATATTTGAGTGCAGCTGTTGCTCTCTTGTCCCATATGGTTATGCTTTTCAGCATGGTTTGAACTTCCATTTGTAAAAAAAAAAAATTCCTTAACAAAATCTTTTTTCAAAAAATAGTATTCACATGTGAGTCTCTGCTTCTGATATTTTCCTAATCAGTTAATCTCTTGTTCTCAGTTCCCTTGCCCCTCTCCTCTGTTCTATGTGCATTTTATACCCACAGCTCTGAAATCTTCCTGACTGGTTTGAGAGTGTGGAAAGGTTAGACTGCCTTGCTTTTGCTCCAGAGGATCTTAAGTTACCTGCTGTGGCAGTGTGTGAAGTCTCACAGACCAGGTGTGCTGCCTCTTTGTTGCGGACTCAAACCCGTCCTCTGTGTTAATGTGCTCACTGACAGAGTTTCCTGCTGTATTTGCCTCTGTGAGACTGTCCTAAGCACAGTCCTGGGCTGAGGATGGACACTGGGGTCATGGATCACATCATAAGGAAAAGAAAGATCCCTTTAAACATGGGAATATGTTCATGCGAGGTACTCTGGGTCCCCTGGCAAGGTAGCTGAGGTGGTACGCTGGGAGCTTGGCTCATTTCTGCAGTGCCACTGGAGGCACAGCTGCAGACAGGTCATCTTCTTCTGGAGGTGACGTCCTGCAGGGCAGGTCAAACACACACACAGTTTCCAGCAGCCATGCAAATGGAGGTAAAAATGTGCTGAGCCTTCTGAGAAAGACAGGTAGACTTTAAGCCTCATTGTCACAGCTGTAGACTAGAATGTTTGTTTATTAAATGCCAATTTTGAGCACCACATTATTTTAATGAAAGCCATGAAAATAAAAGCAGTTTGTCTTCCCATATGGAACCTATTACTGGCTGAACCATAAAGACAGATTCTCTTTCTATATCTACTTCTCTGGTGAATTTGTATAAGGGAGATGAGAACATGACGATCTATTAATTTATTTCTTGTTACTGGGAATATTAATTGCTTATGATACATGGCTGATAAATTAATATGTATTCTGAATTGGCCAATTTCTGCTTTGCAAGCACTATATCCATGATGAAATAAGGTACTAGATTCTGTTGTCTCGTGAAAATCATGTATGGATTCTCTGCGGTGGTTTAATAAACCCAAATTAGTACATCTGTAACCTGTCACCATCCACTGCTCTTAACCTTTGCATTCCGTGTGTGACCTTAAGAGATGGTGGCACTTGGAGTCTCATGATAACATTTCTCCTTTACAGCACTTCAGCATTAAATGGCTGGCTAATGCAAATTACTGGGGGATTTCATTCGGAGTTTTGTGTGTTTGTTTTTTTCCTTTTTCTTCTCCTTTTGCAAGTGTTCACTGCGCTGGTTAACACTTGTTAGTTCTGCTTTGCGTGTATATTAATGCACCACATTTTCACCTGTAGCTTCTACTGCTTGCTTGTTAGAGCTAGGAGGTGGCATTCAGTACCCAGTACTTCACTTTGAGAAGATGTGAAGAGAAACAAATGCTTGATATCAGCACGAAGGACTCTGAGTGGTGTTGTTTAGATTGAGTAGTTAGGGAGCACGTAAGACTAGTATTGCTGGGAGCTAGACAACAGCAGTGTAGGGAGCAAATTATGGGTTTTGCCAGTTCCAAAAATCAAATGAAAATGGATCAAGCCTTGAAAGCTTGTGAAACTGCCATTTATCAACAGTTTGAAAGTATATGATAATGAAAGTCACGTTCTTTTTCTTTCTTTAAGGTTTATGGCTGTACCTCAATTTTCAAAGTTTTATTTAAATAGTCCAGACACAAGCCACATCACTTGATTGAGCAATTTAGCTTCTAAAGGCTTTAAGAAAGAGGTTCCATATATCCTGAGGATCTGGATAAAACAATGCATCAGCAAGTCTGGAAAGATAAAAGAGCAAACTTTAAAATACCTGAAAATATGTCAGTAATCCAATTGATTTGATAAAAATTATGCAGTCTTTGCATAATCATTTTTTTAAAAAGGACAACATTTCTGTTCTTACCAGTCTTGATGTGTGTTCCAGCACCTGCTGCAGTCATTGGAACAATGGGAAAATGATTTCTTTCAGCCTCAGAACAGCTTTCAATAAAGTCTTCAACAAGGAAGATGAGGAGGCTAAAGCACAGCCAAGTAAGCTGCAGAACATGGGGAAATACAGGGCACTTAAGGTAATTTCTGCAGATGTTTTTCCTATTCCTGTTCATCCTGCAACTGATTCACAGGTGGTGTTCAGCTAGAGAAGTGACCTCTTGTTTCAAGTCTGGGGCCATTTAGAACTTGCACTTTCACCACGTTTTATTCAGAGGGAGAGTAAATGCTTGAAGGATTTAGTATTAACTTGCCTTGAAGCACTAAGTACAAAATAAAGGCATGTAAAATACATCTCCAACTGAAAACCAGTATCATTTAAGGCTGAAAATGAGTGTAAGCTAGATATAAAATGTAACACTGAAGAGTCAGAAACAACATGTGACTGAAAAATAAAATAATGTAAAATTGATATGATTGTGAACCTCCAGTATTCAATTCTGCGTAAAGGTCCAGTGACAGAGTTTTATCCTAGAAATTCCACTCTCACTGGTTAACGGCAGACTTTCATACATACTTTAAGCTCCTAAATGGTTCCTTCAGCTTCCTTGAGACTAAGTAGGTGTTAAAGTTCCTTCATATACTTGAGGACTTTACTGAGTTTGCACCGAGGCAGGCTGTTCCCTGCCACTGACAGGTGGACTAAGAAAGACCCCACTTGTCTAAGCATTGTTCAGTCTGTAGATCACCAATTTCTGCCTCTCGCCTCTGCGCAAATTTTTGTTGCTTGACTAGCTGGCAGGACAAATAGTGACCAGAACATCCAGGTTGTTGCAGATGGAGCTACCCACACATATTCCACTCTCCTCTAAGTGGGCAGTTTTCTTCCCACCAGTTGTCATGGGAAGGCAGCTCATGAAACCAATGCTTAGTTCCTGGTCTTGAAAATGCTAAATTTCTGAAATGCAAATCACAGCAAACCTGTGATAAAATCCTGTGGATATTATAAAAATTTCCTTAAGAGCTAGGACTACTTAATCATGGTCTACAGACCACCAGAATGTTCTTTACCATGGTACAATATTTTACAAGTGTATCTTCCTGCTAATCCTAATTTCTATCAGTGCTGGGAACAGTGATTACATATACCTTCAAATCTGTTTTAAAAGTCTCAGTGTTGCTTTAAAGTCAGCAGAAGTAAATGGTGTTCAATCCCTTGATGTTGAGCGCAGAAAGGTGTGTGGGCAAAGACCTGCCCAGGGTTGCCATCACGTTGCTCTCCGTAAGTGCCTGTACAGAGGCACCAGGGTTGGGTGACCACAGACCACAGTTCCGTCCTCAGAGGCTTTACTCAGAGCACTGGCAGAACCAAGAAGCATAGGCAAAGTCACCAGGAATTCCTTCAACCCCGCTTCCCTGCCTCTCTCTGTGATTTCTTACAGGCCTTCAAGGTATAACAGCAACCATAAAAAATTAGGCTTCTTAAATGAGAGGAAAGGCCACAGACTTGGATTATTTTTTGAGCTTGCCTGACAACAGCCATCATCTGGCTGACCATCACCATGCAACAAGTAACTTAGATGAAAAAGAGAGCTTTATCTACTGTCCTCTCACATAAAGGCAGACTAAGAAAGAGGTCTTTATGTACCACTAAAGCTGAAGAATTACAAAGATTATTTAATCTAACATAGAAAAAAATCTGTCAGGAAAAAATTCCTCTCTCAGGAAAGGCTTATTATCATTTTTCCTAGTTCAAAGTCCAGGAGCCCTAATGTTATTTCAGCAGCTATTAAAATTACTCTTTGGGATTTTTTAAATTTTCAATTCATTGTGCTTATACGTTCCTGGGATTAAAAGGACAAATGCATCAGTGCTCTGAAGAAACGCTGTCTAAAATGGGGTCATTCCACCTGAAAGCAAATTGACTATAGTATTATGAATTCCTAGCTGTGATACAGTAGACACTGAGGTGGTTCATGCAGAAGTCATTATACAAGTGAGGCAATTGCAGCACAGTCTTGGAGGGTGGTTTGTGAAGGTCACTGAGCACAAACCTGCTTTCAGAACTGCAGGGAACTATGCCCAGCAATGCACACACCAGGCTGGTTTAGGTGTGCAAGTCTGCTTTGCTGCACAAAGAAATGAACGCAGAACAGCACCTGAGCGTCCAGCCAGGGTTTCTAAGACTGACAGTGGCAGACTAATGAAAAATCCAAGATTAAATCCAGGTCTCCTTAGCCTGTCGTGTCCATCAGCATATAATCTGCACCCCTTTTCTCGGTAAATCCACTGATCATGTAGTGGGAAAGAGCACCTATTGTTTACTTTGCAAGAAAAATGGGATTGAATTTTTGAGATAGCACATGATCGTCTGCTGTCAAACTCTTGCGAAAATGGTAAATGAACATTGCAGGCTAGGGACAGAAGAGGAAGAGGCACATGCTGAAATAGAGGAAGGCAGGACACCAAGGTACACTTTCTTGGATAAAGACCTGAACAATGTGGTTCTAGAGCATGCCTTTGTACTCCTTGCTGAGCTGCCCAAAGCAGGCAGGTGACAATTTGTGTGATGCTGCTTGGATTAGAGGAAGGCAGGTGGTCCTTTATTTCTTGTTTATTTTTTGTATGACTTGTTTGAGATTTCCAGATGGTGTGGCTCAGGGATCTCAGTAGCTGCTGTCCTAGCAGACCAGGAGTGTGGAAGTGACAGGGGGGGTCTCCAGTTTCTTTTTAACTGCTGTGTTGGTCGTGTGGCCTCCTTTCTATACTTAACCCCTGTTTGCTCCTGTTTTTTGCTCCTACATTTGTCCATGTTGAGCCAATATAGCACACCTAGAGATAGGAACTCACCTCTCAGAAACTCTGTTTCACCCGAACACATAGCAGTTGCTCCTGCAGCTGTTATTGCTTCCCCTTCTGCTGTACTGAATAACAAATAATAAATACCAGAGAGTAGAAAGGGCCTTCTTACCACTGCATGTTTTGGTCACACTGTAGTGAGATGAACAGGAGAAATGTCTGACTACTGACCACTCCAGGTGTTATGCAGGAGGGTGGCTGCTGTTGTTTCTCGTGGTGTTCCTACAGCTGTTGCTCCCCAGCAGGGCTACCTTGCCAATATTTCAACTCCATCTCTTACACAGGTCTCACTTCCTCTCTAAAACGCACATACGTGTACATACACACATAATTTTGTAGTTCCCACAGTTCGCCTTTCTTCCTGCCCCTCCTCAAATCCTGTGATACTTTACCTGGCCAAAACTTGCTTTGTTGGTTCCCAGCTTAGCAATAGCATTTGTAGAGGGCAGATTTCTGGCTGGCCTGGGGATTAACTTGCCCTCAGAGAAGCTGCCATGCTCATGGTGGATAAACTGGCCAGGCTGCCCTCCTGTGCCCACTCACTGTCTTGGGCTCCAGTTCCTCTGCCAAGGGAGATGAAAACTGCTAAGGGGAAGGAGGACAATGAGCAGCACAGCTTTCAGTTCATGTCTGGTTAACTTGTGAAATACAGCTGTGTGCAATGAGCACTAAGTGAATACTGAGATACAAAATTTAGCAGGGGCAGTGCAAGTGCAGCACAACCAAAGAACAAATCAAAAGGAGAACACACCACCAAAGCTTCCTTCACATCCCAACTATTTTTTTGTTTTTGTTGCTTAATTACATTGGGTTTTACAATTTTTTGCAGAGACCTTTAATATGGAGTCCCTACATGGATTATTATTAGCATGAGAATAACAGCACTTTGTTAATTATTAAGATTGGTTGCAGTAATGCTTCTTTTGCTTGCTAATTTTTTAAAAAAACTTTTAGAGCTTTGCTATCTATTATGCTTTTTTTTTTAATATGAATAGCCCCACATAAGTATACCATAACCAGCCTCGCCAGAGCTGTAATTTGCTAATTGAACACAAAATCATATTCAAATTGATAGCAATCCCCCTCCCTTTAGCTTGCCTCTGCATGCTCATTGGAATTTTGCTTTGACTGTGAACCAGGGTTTGATGAAAAAGTTTTCACTTCCATTTTTGCATCCTGCACATGTTATGTCTTAAATCCCTCTTTTTTACCACATGACTTCATGTGCTAGCAATTTGACTTAATGAGCAGCTACAATAAATGTACAGTATGGAAATATTGTTGTAAGTCTGCTAGAACATTCCCATGCTTAAACAAAGTGTTGCGTTGAAAGAGATGTAAAACATATAATTACACTGAAAACTGGAACAAAATCCTGCTTCTTATTTCATTCTTACCCTTTTTTGGACAATGTGAGTAGTCCTTGTTTATGCGTTCTTTTTCAACAGCGTTGCTGAGTTTCTAAGCATCAGAGCTTTGCTTTCCCAGTCATCATCCATGGATGCTACTAAAATGAATAGGTTTCCTTGTGTATTGTTTGTTTTATTTGAAGGTCTGCCAGATTCCTTATGTACTGATGTCATTTTAAAAAGTCTCAGATATACCCTTTGGTAATTTTATCTGGGAATTTGATTTACTAGAGGCAACAAACAAACAGAGCCTAGAATTAAAGGCAATGAGATTTCCTCTCTGGTATATTTACAAATATTAGACAAGTTAAATCTGCCTTCTCCTCTGCTTCAGTGCCATCATGCTCTGGTTTTGCTTGCCCACAAAGGCACAAGTCATGGATGCAAGTGTGCATTCCACACATAAGGATTTATTTTTTAAATTTTTTTTTAGTTCTTTTGCAAGGCACATCTTTCAAAGACTAAGGAAATAAGTTAGTGCTAACTTATAAACTAAGCAGATTCAATCTGCCTTGTCGCCAGCCTCCAGGCTTTGGAGAGGTGTGTGTGTTTGCTGCATTTCAGGGAGTACCTGAGTGTCATTTGCAGGTCTCTACCTGAGGTTTGGTGAGCTGCCATGCTCACACTCTGCATTTTCCACTGACCTGCTGGTGCTAGCAAAGATTTCTCACCTGAATTTGTGCTCTCTCTGTGACCCGTGTTTTCTCTCCTGCATCCTGGCCTTCTTTCTTTCAAGACACAGTGCAAGCCCTAAAAATCTCTGGCTGTAGTGTGTCACAGGAAATTGAGTATGGCTGGGGAGTCCTGCCCCATGAGCCATGAGACAGCTGTGTTTCAGCCCTCATACTGTC
Source organism: Oreocharis arfaki (assembly GCA_013398015.1). Lineage (NCBI taxonomy): Eukaryota > Metazoa > Chordata > Aves > Passeriformes > Paramythiidae > Oreocharis > Oreocharis arfaki. Next base: position 65,995 of record VZRR01006396.1, on the reverse strand, counting down.
AACAGCATTACCAAAATGGGAATATTTCCTGTTGACCCACATGTTTTGGTTTGTCAGGCAGACATTTACATTATTTCTAGTGGAAATTTAACATTTTCTGCTGCAAGCAGACATTTTTTTGGTTGAGACTTCATTTTTCCTCCAAGAAGGCTTTGATTAGAAGCCCTCTGAGCTATCACTGCTCTGCTCCCCCACCTCATTAGTTTTAGATGCTGCTCTTGAGTTTTGTGCTAAACTACCTTTTTTATCTCTGGGCTCGGGAGCTCATATCTGCATTTATCATTGTTTACATCTTAGTATGCTTCAGGAAAATGTTTCCTTTCAGCAGTAATGTTGCAGTTAGGCCTGGGCAGCCTACAAAAGGCAAGATGGAACATTTTGCACCAGTGCTCAAAAACAGTTAGTTAAACGGTCCTTGCTCTTGGCGCCCTAGTTCATCTTTGTAAAATTGAGATAACAGTTTTTCTTACAAAATGTGTGTTTTCTGTTGTGCCAAAGGATGAGAAAGAACTGAAAATCCCACAGGAAATGCAGGCAAGCCCCATGCCCTGAGGTCTTCTTCTTGCTTTACATGACTCAGCATCACAGACTCTCTCCTGAGCAGCTCCTGAGAATATTTTGAAAAGCTTCTTCGAAACGCTATTTTAAGCAGTTTGTAGCACCCACACAATAATAGCATTATCACACTGTTTTACAAGGCCGTAATTTGGTTCCCTCTCTGGCATAAACCAGGAGAACTTTAGTCTGGTGGTTTCTCCACTTGGTGACTGGCTTACTGCCTTGTAAAACAGCACAATGGGACTACTACTCCTGGAGGATGGGACAGGCATCAGGAGAGCCGATTGGTTGACAGCTCTTTTTCATTTAGCATAACATTTTTCTTCTTGGAAGTAGCATGTAAACCAAAATGTTTGCAACTGTAACACCTCCTAACTTACTTTTTCCCTGCAATGCAAAATCAATTTTAATATAATTTGCTTATTTTATAACCAGCCTACCTATACTTTTATTCATTGTTTATACAGCACTGTAAACAAGGAGGACACGGCCACCACACACAGGGAGGGAGGACAAAGTGGCCGTGCCACCTGACTGTGAGCAGGAGCATTTGCATCAGGTGGAGCAGTGGCTGGCGGGAGGGCTGTGAGCTTCTTCCTGCAAGTCTGCACTGGGAGGAAAGGCACAGGACATTTCATAACACTGGCAGTGTTTTTCTAAGTACCCTCATGGCTCCGTCTGAAAAATTTGTTCACTTACACCTGTAAGACTTCAACGTGGTAGGGAAATACTTACTGTCCCTATTTGACATACGAGCATTTTGGGCAGAGAGGGGCAAAGATGTAGGCTGGCTAGTATTTGGCCACCAGCAATAGTACAGATTCCATGGACAAGCCCTTTGCTGTCAATTCCGCTTTGTCCCCATCCGTGAGTGCATATGGGTCCCTCTCCTAGTGATGCCCCACATGCCAGAGGGAACCCAGGATGCTGCAAGCAGCTCTGAGCATTAAAAGTGTTAGGCTGTAGTGCCAGGGCACAGAGAGGAGGGCTGTGCTATCACTGCAGCACAGGGACTTTTATAACACCTTTCCTTCCTTTAAAACTAGATGTATTTTGTGATAAAATGCCTGTTTTAAAAAAAAGTAGAAATTGCTTTCAGGAACTCAGAGCCAGTGCTTCTGTGTGTGTAAAATTTCTCATTATTCTCTTCTTCTCACTGTTTAACATATTCATCTTGGACCAATGAATTGTCAACCCAAAGCTGATCTATGTGTAGGAAAAAGAATTCTCATCTGGAGTAATGCCACCTAGGCTCAGTTCCTGGCTAATCTGATCCTAATTAGCTTTGTCTTCTCACACCAAATCAGACTCAGTCTCTGTAGAGGAATTAAGGAACAGCACTGTTGCCAACGTTGCCAAGAACAAATTTTGCTAAACTACCACTTGACAACTTCTTTTTTTGGGGGGGGGGTGTTTGGATTTTTTTTTTTGGGGGGGGGGGGTTTGTTTGTTTGGTTTTGGGTGTTTTGTTTTGTTTTTTGTTCTAATTGGGTTTTCTTCAATCCAAATTCTGAGAGCATCTGCCCAGCACGAAGTCAGGGTACTGCTGCTACTGCTCAGGGTACTGCTGCTACTGCTCAGATAGTGATAGTGACATTCGTTTTCAAGAGCTTTCTTGGGAACCTGGATGATGTGGAAATCCCCTGCAGATGTTAGGGGTGTTTATTAAAATTTCATTTCCTTCTTTCATGCATCCTGTGACACAAGGGACCTTTAGGGAATGGATCAGTCTTATTTCAACACAACGGCATACTCCAGCAGTGGTGTGGGGCTCAGAAGGCTACAGGGAGCAGTAACAAAACAGAAAATCTGGAGCCTGATAGAAGCTTTGCTAGGACTAAATCAAAACAGGTAATTGGCTTCTTTTTTTCCCTTGACGTGGCCTTGTACAGTTAATAAATAATAATTCTGAAACATCATACATCCTGATGAACAGCCTTTGCTCTTCTAACTGCGCAATTGCACATCTTGCAAATTTGCCAAATTACTTGCCAGCTGCACTTGCCTCCTGAACTGCTCTCAGATGATTGCTTTCAGGTTCTCTTACTTGGTTGAGCTGCAAAGAAGTTGCCTTGAAGGCACGTTCAGCCACACATGTGAAGGTCTGTCATGAGAACGGGCTCGATCTTGTCAGTTCTCTTTTTTGCGTTTACATCTCTGGTTGGAGTTGCTCAGTGCCAATCATTATGGCACTGATTGACGACTGCCTTTGAGACAGGCTCTGCTCTGCCAGTCCCTGCTTTGCCCTAGCCGATGCTCCCTTGCCTGATTTTGCAGTGGCAGGACACATCTTGGCTGACACCCCGTGTCTCGCCTGCTGGCTGCCATTCCTGCTGCGAGGAGTAGGGCGAGCTGTGTGAGCTGAGGTTCACATCCCACCGTGTCCTTGCGAGCCCCATTAATGAGCTTATTACAGTGAACATGAGTAGCTGGGCTGTGAATGGTGGCAGCTGAGAAGCAGGTTAGATCATCCAGACCCATCTCATCTGCAGGGGTAGTAATCTGCAGCTTGGAATACTAACCAGAGCTAATTCCCATACAAGCTTGAGTCAGATCCCTTTAAGGGACAGCGTGCTAATGTACTTCCAGCAGACCGAGACAAGTGTATCAGAAAAAAAAATAAAGTGTGCATTCGGTCTTGAAAACGCCCTGGTAGCTGTACAACAGTAATTTAAGTCCTTTCTGAATCCCACCTGTAAGTTTCCCTGTTAAACCTGACCTGCTCAACATCTCTGCATTGCAGCCGTGCTGAAGATGTGCAAAGTGTGCGCCACAACCTGGGCCTTGGAGTGGCGAGGCAGGGCTTCGGGCTGTGCTATTCCCGTCCTGTGGCAGCAGACTGGGAGTCTGGTGCGCCTCCGTGCAGTGAGTGTCCCTCTGTCCCCGGGATGCTGCCAGGTCCTGGCCACAGCAGAGCCTGTCCCTCCAGCCCCCGGGCAGCCTGAGGGGGCCTGTGGGAGGATTCTGGGTTATGTCAATGTCAATATTTTTACAAGAAAATGGAACTTTTTTATTTAAATTGTGGAATTCTTCTCTCTTAGGAAAAGCATGGAAAAAATGACTTAAACGCACAGAGTAAAATCTAACAAGTTTATTCAAATTTCAGATCGCTTTTTTTCGCTACTTTTTTTTTTTTTTTCAGTTGACGAAAACATTTTGTACTGAAAAGACAGTCTAGTTCCCGCTTGTTAATGTTCCCAATGCGCTGCATGCATCTTGGCTGTGTCTCAGAGAGACTCTTCAGAGTGCTGCTGACAGGATTTAAAGCTCGCCAGTGCTGCTGGGCTGAGTTTAAAGCTTGGCCTTTAAAGCCAGCAGCCGTGGGGGCTGTCTGTATTTGCATGCATTGTTAATCAGACATCGATTAACATCTTTAGCACAACAAATCCCTGTGGATCACAATTTAATGGATCCGTTCTGGGTCAGAGGCATAGTGCAGTCCACTTGAGCTCGCAGAAAAACGGCTTCTGACAGTGAAGTGGGATTGTTTCTTGTCATATCATTAGCACTTCAGACAGGTTTCCTGCTTTTGTAAACACATTTGAGAGAGGGACCTTTTATTTATCAGCCATTTTCCCCACCATTCCCCTTCCCTGATGCAAATGTTAACAGTTTGTTTCCTTTTCTTTCTTTTTATTCAGAGCTTTCAGTTAAATTCACAACTGATCATTTTGTTGGCCCAGTGTTCCTACTCTGAGAGATTGCACACCTGGAGATTTTTACAGGAGTTCAGTTTTGGTCTAATTCCCACGGGGTTTTGTACCCGTCTCTTAACAAGAATCAGAATAGCTCGCATTCCTGCACCATGCTTTTCCTCCCAAAGGACCCCAAAACCATTTACAAACTATAAAAGCTGCTTTTTCTCTAAACAGAAATCACTTTACCCATCAGTGAAGTGCAGCCACCTGGAGGGGAGGGAGAGTGGAGAGCAGCAGCTGCTTAAAAACTCCCAATATTGTTACATTTTAAGCTGAAAAGTGATAAGTACTAATATCCAGCTGAATGTATGGCTGGCATTTCGGAAGGTAGGATGTAATTTTTCAAACTGTAATTTGACCTAGAGAACCTACCCAGCTCTTGCCCCAAGTACAAAGAGGCATTTAATTTTAGCATGCAGTCAAACAAGCAGCTTATGACTTATTATAAAGAAAACCAGGACCTCTGGCAGGAAATTATCCTAAAGTTATGTAGAAAGGAAGAAAAGAACCAAGTGGATAATCAGCTCCCAAGCGCAACTGTGTAGTATTATTTCATGAAGGACTAAGTGCTGAGCAATCTCAGGCTGTTTGTTTTTCAAGACTCAGGTAATTACAGCCCGGAGGATAGGCTGCAACAGTGCGGTAGATGGCACGCAGAAAAATCGTCTGTCTCATCATTGTCAGAATATACTAACAATGATTGTAATAATGACGATGATGACGATAATAGCAGCAACAACAACCACCACAATAATAATAAAACCCCAACAACTAACACGGGTGATACAAGTTAAACCAAGTTCATGTGGACATGCTTGAGGCTGGTTTCTTTGTTTTCAAAGAGATTACTTTTTGATGACTCAGAACTACTAAGCTCTACTATGGCAGGTTGTGTACTTGGGAACACATACATGAAAAGTACAGAAAAATCGCCCTAAGTATGGAGTTACCATGTGCATGTTACCCAGAGATGATGTGCCAAGGGAGAAATCTATATGCATTTTAAAATGCTGTGACAAGAGTAAAGATTTTAAATGAGCACCCTACTGAAAAGGAGTTTCAGAGAAGACATTTACAGCTACTGAGACTGCAGCTGTATGGCTGTCGTAGCAAGAATAATTACTGCTTATTTAACGATCCTCATCTGGGCGTTTCCCAGTGATCCTGAGGGACTACAAGAGAGACAAATGTCTCTTACACCCATCAAAGTGATAAAAAGGCGCCATTCCTCTTTTAATGGAAAAACTCAGATTTTTTACAATCATAATACACTGCTAAAGGACAGTCTGTCATAGGCTGTCACATACCAGGCAATTCCCAAGAGTTGCTCCATTTGCTGAGCGTGGTGTTTGGACTGGTGCTAGAAAGAAACATTACTTTTGTAGACCGTAGGAAGCAAAAAAGTTAACCCCTCTTTCCTTAATAATTTTGTTTTTGTTTTACTGAAACAAAAAGATGTTAAATCCCTGTCATCTAGTGAACGACATAGTAAACAGAATGCACGAGGGAAGAGCTGAACTAGGCCTGAGATGGCATATGGGCAAAAGGGAGTGACCTGACCTCAGAACTACAGAATGAACCAGTGTTATTATTCCCTCTGCGTTTGTCTCAGAAATATCTGGACTCCACACACAACTCCTGTGTCCTGCCACAAATCAAACCTGCATCTTCCTCTGCTGTGTTCTCTACTGTCCATTCAAAATGCCAGTGTTGATACACTTTAACCAGAGTGCTCATTGCTGTTCTGGAGTGGTCTTGTCAGGCTTTGAAGAAAATTACACTTTTTTAACAGATAGAAGAGTTTCGTGGGAAAAATAAAGCAGGAAAAATTAATTTTGAATATCTAAACATATCATAAATTGCAGAAGTGAAAAGAATTTTCAAAATACTAAGTTTGCTGTGTAGCTTATTTTTCTTTTTCTCGCGCTGGTGAAATCCGCACTGAGGTCAGAGTGGTACCATCATAACAAAATGCCTATGCCCAAATACCTAGCAAGCAGGTTTTCTGCAGTTTGGTTCTTCTTGACCTACACTTTATTGCTTAGTTAATACATTCTCTATAAATTTATACTTTCATTCAAAGGTAAATTACATTTTTCTAACTACAATGACTTCTTCATAAGAGGCATGCTAGATGGTAAAGTTAGAGTTAAGGCAAGTTGACTAAAGCAATTGAAGTGTTTTTCTTTTATTATCATTAATTGAAAATAAATCCTTTTATTCCGTTTGCTTCCCATATGCTGTTTCCATGTTAGAAGGTCATTCACGAGGTAGAAGTCATAATCGGGTTCACTTAATGGAAAGACAGAGCATGTAATTCTTGCAAGGAGATCAACTGATATTTCATCCCTCAGAGATAAGAGTCCACAACAGAATGAAGATAACATCAGAGTCATTGAGGGAAAGAGTAACTGTACCTGAAAAATACGTGATGATCAAACCCGTAAAGTATGTCTGCAAGAAACCTTAGAAGGTCTTGATGTTTTTATCAACTCTATCTTTTTAAGTACTGAAGTGATAGAAAAGCAGGAGGAAATGATTATAGAATTTCAATTCCTTTACAGTATTTATTTCAAAGGTCATGGGTCAAGTAAAAATACAACAGAAATAACCCTGGTCAAATTTATTTGAAAAGCGTAAGTACGACCAAAGCCTGGGAAGCTTTAGAGACCCATTGTTTAAAGTATGAAGTTTCTTATCCAATGAACATTTGTACACCATCTGATTTTGAGAGTCTTCCATCAAATTCAGCAAGCCTAGTAGATTGCGTAATTTTAGGCACTGTTCAGTGTTTAAAGGTACTTTTTACCTCTACTTCAGCTCTACTCAGTAGATTGTACTTTTTGTATACACAGAGAAGATCATCATGCTTTGAGAAACCTGCCTAAAAGTTTTGTTAATTTCTATAATGGAAAATATAGAATTTGTACCTCAGACACCTGAGTGAAACGCATGTTTAAGGTGTACTCTAATATGAGGAGAAACACGTTCTGGTAGTGGAGGAATAAAAGTGTCACGGTGAATTTAACCATTAGCCTGCAGTTTTTGTGAACTAGGTAGAGGAAACACTTGGGCAGTTAGTGTTCATATTATCAAAGCTGTTCTCTGAATGTATTTGAAAAATTACCTTTTGGCAACCATACAACCCAGATTAAATTACAGTATTAGTACAGATAATTCTGGCATAGATATAGTATGCCAATGGATAGAGTTTGTAAATGTGCATCTGATTTTATAGCTTGTGAGTAAAAACAGCTGAAGTGAGCTGTTTTCCTAGGAAGAGGGGTCTGGCATCTGCCACTTAGTTTTTTCTGCTAAGTACAAAAGGAGGTTTGTGGATGTGACAAAAAGCTTTGGCTTTGTTAGAAAGCTTGCTCAGAGGGTAATGATAAAAAGTATTTAACTTACAATTTAGGTAAGTAGCATTTATTGTGCAAGTATATAATATCTCCTGTAATAACTTTAATATGTCTCTGTGATTGTTCTGTGAGATGTACCAAATGAAAGGCATATTTAACAGCTCTGTTTGTATCACTACATCTGCCTAATGATCTACCACACATGCATATCTTGTGGAAGACATGGGCACCAAATAAACAGGCTTGGGGTAGGTACAGGACTATATTTTGGGCAAAATTGGAGCTTGGCCTCAGAGGTAGGCTCAAGGTCAGCCTGAAATCACCTTTTCTGCTCTTGTAAGATTTCACATTCGTGTGGCAGGCAAAAGGCATGAGAGGACTGTTTTTGTCACTAATACTGAAAATTTCACTTGCTGGCTGTTGTGCTTGTGACTGTCTGCTGCTTGTCCCCAAAATTTCAGATGTTAAGGTATCCTCAGGAAATTCTTCTTGCATTTTTGCTCTATGCAGAAGAAACATTTTTAGGTTCCACATATTCGTCAGACCTGTGGAGGAGCTCCTGCTGTGAGAAATTGCTCCACTCTTTCACCTAATCCTCATGACAGAAATGATTTGTTGTGCTGAGTATGACCTTGGTTCTGTAGTAAAGTGATATGAATATAAGGAAAGCAAAATAACCTTTCGTAAGACTCCTGTCTCTTCCTCTTCTGTAACAAGAATATAATCCCCTATTACTACAGGGTAGTCCAGAAAAGCTCATGTTGCTTTTTATGGGACATTTTGATGAAGATGTGTTCTCTTTCCTCTTTTCCCTGCTAGAAATGCAGTGTAATTTCAAATTGAGTCCATCCTTCAAAACATTAAAAATGATCTGGATGAGCTGCGTAGCATGCAGTGCTATGTAGTACCTTCTTTTAGACCTGGAGGAAATAGACAGCCTTTCTCATAGTCGTCACAGAGCTTTAAAAGTATTTGAATCCTCATCAAAGGTGACTAATGCCACTTACAGCAACAAGTGGGTTCCTTTTTCATTCGGGTAAATGGCAGCTCTTAGGAAAGTGCAAGGCTTGAAGACTACTTCTAGTAGTGTTTCTTTCATGTTAAGTTCTGGGTAGTCACATTGATAAGGAAATGCCAGTATTCACGCTGTATCCTATACAACAGGCCAGTTCCCACACCTGTTTGTAAGTTTTACCCATCAGCTGAACCATTTCCAGGCACATGAAAAACAAGGAGGAATTTTTCTTTTTATTCTTCTGATCCCTAGCACATGAGCTGTCTGATTTAACTTTGATACTGTATATGTCATACGGTTACTGAATTTTCCTACCTCTTTATGTATTATGGAACAAAAATGCTATATTCCAAAAATGCATTTTCCATGCTTTATTGGTGCTTCGCATAATTTTAGATATATCTGAGTTTACAGAATTCTATGAAGTCTAAACCAGATTTTCCAATGATTAGTGGAAAGGTATCAGGGCAAATTCTCATATGGACTGTGATCATCGCCAACCAAACCCAGACCTCAGGACTGAATATGCAGACCTACAAAGATTGCTTGCATGCCAGCATGGTTTTCGGGTGGTAATGAGTTGTCTTGGAGGCTCTTCTTGGATTCTACTTCTCTGCTGTTTGCAGCAGAAAAAAAGGGCCAGGCGGGATCTGTCCTTCACCGGTTTGTGGGTATGGTTTTAATTCCTCAGGGCTGAGAGCTGTAGCTGGCATTAGGTTGCTCTGAGTATAGGAAATCAGAATGTAACCGAAACAGGAAAGGGATTAGAAGGATGGAAAAAAGGGAAGGGACAGAACCACAACTCTAAAATGGTTCCTACTGCGTGCAATTCAATTCATGCCTATTGTGTTTAGCTGCCTTTTCCCATGCACTTGTTTTTGATCTACAGCACACGCGACGGTGGTAACTGCTAAAACCTAGGGAACATTTGCAAGCTATCAAAGGAGGTGGAGTCACTCAGGCAACTGGAAAGGAAAGCTCTGCTATTTCTCAGGATATTTATAGAAGGGTACCCCACTGCCATTTGTGCTTCAGGGAGGTCCTTCCCTTGATTACTGATAATGTGTACTTTAGCCATGTGTGGTGTAGCAGATTGGGCTCAGCACTGTGAGCCACAGTTCCCCTTTCCCAGAGATTCCTTTGAACTTTGCAGCCCTATGCAATAAACTTATGTGTGGTGTTAGGCTGGCCCACCCAGAAGCAAGATATTTCTTGGAAGCTGTCTTGCACTTCCCTATGGCAAGCTACTGTGAAAATGCTATGGTAAGGTCTCTGTGTCAACACTGCTTCTCCCTCCCGTCCTTGCTCCAGCCTGCCCGCTGGAGGCAGACCAGGACTATCCCAGCTGGAGCAGCACTTTTTGCTCAGCACTGTTTCTGATTTGAGCCCTTTCATTACTGTCCCACTCCATGTGGACTGCTGGAAAAGCAGGATGTTCACTGACAACATCACATTTGCCCAAAGCTATTGTTTCAGCTTTTGTTTTTAATTGCAGCATTCTCAATAGCTGGCCTCTTTTCCTCTTTTTTGATTATGAAACAGGGCTATGTTCCATGTGTTTATTGATGGTGCTGTTCCAATCTCTAAACCATTCTCAAAACAACAGTTGGAAAATACTTTTCAGGTCCCTCTCCCCAATAACAGCTGGTGCATTTTCAAAGACTTTGGTTTAAGATGAGAGAAGGGAAGGGAGTACCAGAAGGGCTAAGCAAGCCTGACAACTCTCTTATCCAAACACACAGTCACTCCCATGATTGATGGAGTCCTTGGCCAGATTCTGGAAGGCTTTCAAACACACTCTTCTGGGGCGATGTGAGTTTCAGAGGGTCATTCTGGCAGGTGTGATTAAACGCAAATTAAGTGTTAGCTCCCCAAATAAATACTAACTCTGAGAAGATAACAAGTACCATTTTCACAACTCACTGCCTTTGAGTAATTGTCTCAGAACTTAGAGATATTAATGAAAAATACTGAGAACCTTGGAGTTGACTAGGCACTGGAACTTCTGCCAACAAATGTATGTTTCACAACCAAAACTGTCAATGTATGTTTTTATTCCGTGGCTTTAAAAAATAACAACAAGTAAAAATACAAAGCAAAGTAAAAGAACAGCAACAAAAAACCCAGTATCAATGAAAACCCCAAACCAACAAACCTCCACCAACCACTCCATTATCCTCAAACGTCCCAACCCTCACCCTATGTTCAAAGTAAAAGTAAAATTTTAGTCTGGTATCCAGAAAAGTGTCTTGTTTACTCAAAACATCTTCAAGGACTAGCTTATCAGCAGGAAAAGGCTTATGATAGAGCTGTCTTTTCACTGAGATGTAAGAAACTCTAAATTCAAGTGCCTTTAAGAATCTCAGTCTGAAAGGGAAGCAGTGTTATATCCTTATATGTACTGTTCATATCCTTGTGGTATGGTATGTTAATACTCTTAATATGTATTGTTGATACAAGACAAGAATTTAATACAGTACGAAGCTAAATGCAAATGTGACTCAATTTGACGATTCCAAATGCATTTTCTAAATAGGGAGGTCAAATAAATATGTACATCATTTAAATGGAACTCTCAGTTTTAATGTCCATATACTAGAAAAACATTTTTCTAGTGTTTTCTTCTACTGTGAAGAAGAAATATGTATATTGTGTATAATTAAGAGTGTCTGNTTCTAGTGTTTTCTTCTACTGTGAGTTATAATTAAGAGTGTCTATCACCCTATAAACGCCTTGCCCTGACAATGTTTCAATGTCAAACAGAATGACTTTTTCTTCCAGAAAGTGAATCACTACTTTTTTTTTAATAAATAATAATTTGCACATAGAACACCTTCCACCAAATTTCCAGGAGTGGGAAAAGTCTCCCTATGCCTTTGAGAGACTGGAAAGTGTGAAGTGAGGATGAGAGAATGTGTTAGGTTCCCAGTGACGTAAAAGTCAGAGCAGATATAAGGAATCAATTCCAGTTCATGCCCCCACTAATATATTGTTGTAACTATTAAACCTTACCCTCATCGTATTAATAACAGTAAGTCAGTGGAGAGTTACCTGCCCAGCACGTGGATCTACTTTTTTCGTGTTTTCCCAGGGCTCTTCAGAGAGCCATAGATTCATAGTTTTTCTTTGGATGGGCATACGCAGGTTAAAAGACAAAACCCTCAAAACTGTATAATATTCATGTGTCTATACAATTGGTGAGACTCTTGGTTTTGCCAGCAGGCAAATGGGTAGAAATCAAAGACTTTATTTCGTCACTGTTTGAGCTTTGTGGCTGCTTCTGGATGAAATAATCCTGGAATTTGACTCTAAGCTGGAAAATGCTGGAATAAATTTTGCTATTACAATTGCACTAACTAGGGTCAGTGCTTTATTCCCTGTCACTGAAGGACAAGAGAAGCTTTCTGCCATGGATGCTTCAAATTTGTCATGTGCAAAAATATTCCTTTTGGCAGGTCTTCACAATCAAGCCCATTTCTTGCTATCATCAATGCTGCTGTGTGGTTTTCTCTCTTTGCCAACTGCCTCAGATCCCTGCTCCTTTAGAAGTTCCAACTAAACTGTCTCAGGGGACTAGCTCCTGTACATGTCTAAGACTGCATTTTGGCCGTTTGCATCCTACTCAAATTGGGTCACTGTGCATGTGCCTTCCGATGTGCCCTGGCACATGAATCACCCTTTAAATGAGAAATCTTATTTACCATTACACCACTTAAATGCTCTAAAGGCAACTTGATGTTTCATTTACAACTGGGTTCTGAATACTGGCCCTGAGGATTTCATTCTGGATTTAATTTCTTGGATACTTTTGTTTTGAATATATTGTCAGTGATTGAAAGCTTATACAGGGTGGGGAGGGGAAAGAGAGCAGAAGAGTCACCACATTACATAGCTTGTAAAAGGCTGGAACAGGATGGCTGCTGTAGAACAATGCACATTTAGAAAGACACAGAGCCTGTGCTGGCGACTTTAGGCAGCTTTAAAGTATTGTGGATATAATATGTCCCCAGCATGAGGCTGCATAACTCTGCCAGAATACTGCGATGAGACGTACTGCCAAAGGGTAGGTTCAGAGAAGTTTGCAGTACCTCACAGAGTAGAACAGCCGTGGAAAGCTGTCATAGAAGATGTGTTGTTTTTGCAAGTACAGGTGGGGTAGGGCTTCCCCATCTATGTCGACAGTGTTTCCTCTGACGTCCTTTTGCAGATAAGGGAGATAAATCAGGTCTCTGAAGGTAATACTCAGCTATTGGCTTGATGGCTATTGGCTGTAAAAAGACTGGAGGGACTAGCTCATAGGGAGTTATCTACATTATAAGCCTTACCTGGCTGGAGTTAGACACAATCCCACCCAAAACAACTCAGTGCTTCAAGGACATCTTCCAGCATTGCTGCACACACCCTTTAACCTTCCTGACTCTTTTCATGGAGACAGCCTTTGGTGCCAGCATGGCAAGTAGTATTTGTATTGCTCGATTGCTTGAGGTCTCTGAGCTGGGCTCCATGGCCTTTCCGTGGGTCTTCATGAGCCGATATTTCAGCGGCAGAGATTGAATGAGAAAAATATTTTATAGAATACGCACACACACGCACACACACACAAGTTTCTGCAGATATGTAGACAAAAAGTCGGGTTTTTGTTCTGACTTTGGAAAAAGGGATGCAGATGTGTAGGCGCTTGGTTAATAAGGGTTCATTTAACCCTTGCTAGTCTTTCTTGCTGTTGTTACCTGGAGTAAGTGGCACAGTGCTAGCTCTGTGTGATATCACATGGACCCAGTGTGAGTCAAGAGTGACAAAAAGCAAGAAGAGCAGACTCATACTGTGTGTCATACATGCAACATTAGTAAAACTGAAGAGCTGTGTCTTTCCACTTTACATACATGAACTACTGATTTCCTGCCAAACTAGTTCCTTACGTGAAGCATAATGCTTTCTGACTCTGAATATTGATTGGTCATGAGTTACCATTCTAGAGTTAATCATGTTGTACTTTAAGCACTTGTTAATTTACCTTAAAGCTCTAATTATGTTATACTCCTAGTTTATTGAAAAAAAAACCATAAAGAAGCATCAACCAAAGAAAACCAGCGAAAGTCACCCCCTGGCCCCCGAAACAAACAGGAACATGCAAATTCAATTGATTAGTTATAAAAACATCAATTAAGTGATAGCAGCACTATGGATATTCTTTTCTTAGATGTTGTGAATTTGTCTACCAGATTGGTCTGCTCTGAAGGTTGTTTCCAAATATTGTTTTTGATCTGTTGCGGAAAAACAAACTAAACTTCCATGTGTTTCAAGTAATGTATTACTACAATGATTACTTAAATCAGGGAAATATGGTACCTAAACTTCTTGTGCACTCCAAAGCTCAGCTGAAGTCTACAGAAGAGAATAGGTGTCAAGCCTCCATTATTTTTGGTGGTTATTTTTCTTGAAATGGGTTGTTATTTTAGACATTTTATTCACCAAAATGCAGGAGGAAAGAGGATAAAGCAAATAACATTTTCTGAGGAGGAAATCCCACAGAGAATTGGCCTTAGAAATAATGAAGTTAGGTGGAGAAATACTTGCCAACATTCCCATAGTAGACCAAAATATCTGAGCCTCCAGGAGAGGTGTGAGGAGCAAAGAGGACACAGAGGAAGGAAAACACATAAGCAGGAGAAACAGGCTGTTTGGAAGGTTGTTATTTTTAAATGGTCTCAATACTATGCTTCAAAGAACGATTTGATCTGACCTTAATATAAAGGAATAAAACCACACAGGGAATGAGAAGTTAGGGTGAGAATACTTTCTTCTTGCTCCTCTTACTGGTGTGCATGTACTTCTGTGGAAACACCAACTTTCTGCTTTATTTAGAAATGAATGTCTACCCTGGGAAGCATGTAACAATGAATTTGTTCCTAAGCCTGGGCAGAGACTTTAATAGATGCTAATAATTTTTATGGCTTTAGTGAAAACTCTTGCTGTTTAGGTCCCATACGAATAAAAGCGTTTCTATCACCTGTCATAATACCCTATATTGTTGTAGGTTAAGATAAAAGTCCATTAGAATGATTGGCTGACTCACTTCAAGGATTCAAAGGCTGTTTATCTCGATTAATTAAAGACCTATAATTACACCGGTTTGACCTCAAGGACAGCAATTACTCCACAAAAGCTCTCTACAGGAAACCAGACATTAGCCTTGGCTAATTAGCTTGACATTCACAAGCTGCTTGTATCAGAATGCAGATGGTTTGGCAACACCAGCATGCAAACAGCACCTACAAATGCTGCAGGAACTGCCCCCCGAAAAGCAACTGCCTGTCAGTGATGGCTAAGAGTGAAATTATTTTCTCGGTGGTTTATAATTTGTGTTTAGAAAAGTACTTTTTCACAGAGAAAATTTTCCATGGAGAAAAATGGAAGAAGGGGATGGCAGCCTAGGAGATTGACTCAATTTATTATGGGAAAAAGTGGAAGAGTCTGGTTCTGTAAACTTTTCCTGGTCCTCCTGACAGTAATTAGTCCTCTCATGCCTATTGGCACACATTCTTCAATCCTTCCTCTTGTCAATGTCTATAGGGTTTATATTTAGGATGCTGTAGGCTCCCAACATATGGTCCAAATACAGCAGCATACAAAGCAAAAGATTATCATTCAGTTTATGATAAAACTTGCATCATTTGCACACAAACTAAAATGGAATTTTGGTTTGGATTTACAGTTCCAACTTCCATAGGTGTTTGAATAATGATTCAATTAGTCCTATAGAGATGTTTTAACATATGCTCAGCATGTAGCTGAAAATAAGCTGTGAGTTCACACTTTTTAAGAAAAGAGAATTTAGAATTATTTATTTCCTTATGTCTTTCCCAAGTGACAGTCGAATTTTAACCTTTTTTTCAATTCTTTTCTTCTTCATAGTTTTCTACTGTGTGTCTTCAACGTTGTAGGTTTGGAGTCATTTATACAATGAAGGAAAAAATTTGGCATTTGTCATCATGGCAATCTGTGGTGAGCCTAGACACTGAAATGCCAAACATCTTTGTATTTCTCTAGAAACCACGGAACAAGGTGTTTATCTGTTAGGAACAAGTGTTTCAGCGAATGATCAACCTATGAATTTGGGTGGTGGCCCACTAATCCACATCAGACCAGATGCCTTGGCCCTTCTCTGAAGGCACGACTGTGAGTCCCTTGCTCCTCTCTCTATTCAGTATGTCCACCACAATGCTGGTGTGTCCACCCTCCTCTGTGGACTTTAGTATGTTCGTAGTCCTTTCTTGTAACTGGATTTTTACCCTTATGAGATGGATAAGGAATGCTGGACTTTGTATTAACAAATGCACTTCTCGTGAGTTTGTCATTCACTTTTTTTCCAGTCTCAGCATAAGCAGTGTTTTATTGCTGAGTAATATCTACATTTCTCGAGTGATGTTTGACTCTTCCTGAAAGTAAAAAAAGAAAAAAGCATATACAAAGGACATTTTTATTGCAGTGAAAACTATCGACTAGCCCTGTGGAACAATGTGCTAATCAAAGATTTGTCAATATCTAGGGAATCATTTTACAATTGGAATGAATGTTCCTCCTTTCACCATTTCCAACACCTACTCTTGCCCCAGATTTGCCCCTCTGTGACATTGAGAAACCTTTAGGAATGTCATTAAATTGTCTCTTATTTTTACAGACGTACACAGCGTATCTCAAATGTGATGCTTTTGCAGACAGGTCCAGAATCTCCAGAAGCACATTTACATTGCTCCATGTCAAGCTGTGGAAATGCGGTCAAGGACTTGGTCCTTGTCTCAGGTCACATCAGTCTTCTGCTGAAATAATTCATCATCACCGAACATGGTTCTGATGGTGTTACACTGTCAGCTCGTGTAAACCTGTCTCAGGTCTGTCTCATGATGCTCAAACCAATTTTCTGGTTATAGCGCAGATCAATCTCAAAGAAAGGGTAAGTATTTTTAAATAGTTAAATTTTGACAAAAGCCCAACCTGTTCACAGTCTCTCTCAAACTCCCCTTTTGGGGGAATAGGAGGGAGAAGGTAGAGTAGGCCCTCAAACACCAAGTGATGCCTTCATCCTAGCACGAAGCATTTCAGGAAAGTGAAGGTGTAACAGAAGCTATGGAGCCTCAGGACTGCAAAGGATAATCTTGTATGGATTCCTGATCTTACAGGTAGGACTGCCACCTCTTATACTTCCATCACATGGCTTTCAAATCACATGGTTCATGACACTTCCAGAATCACGAACGACACCTTTGCGAACATGCAGATGTCAATCTCATGCATGGCGCTGGAAGGACACAGTGCAGAAATTACGAGTTACAGTGTGTGCCAACACTGAAAATTAACATACTCATGAAGGTGCCTTTTCCAGTTTCTGTGTTTTGTTCCACACCGTGGAATTTCACAGGGCTGAGCACCACTCAAGCTGCCTCCAAGGCGTAAGTGGCTGTACTACAATGAAGTGAGGAAAAGATACATATCTTCTTTCCCACTCCATGCGGCCATGTCTGTTTTCTAGATGCTCCAGCACATGAAGAAGAGGAGGAAAAAGAAGCTGATGTTGTGCAAACCCCTATAGTCCTTACTCTCAACAGTCTTGGCCAAAAAGGCTATCATATACAGTGGTGGGGCATGGGGGGCTTGGGGATGGGAGAGAAAAGTTGGATATGGCTGTTTTTCCCTCATGAAACATACTAAATCCCAGCAAAGAGCCACTGATACCAAACCAGTGGCCAGTGTGCCTCCCAAGCCAGCCTTTGTAAAGGTAGCTTGTTATGCATATGGGATGAAAAACTATATCCTGGAAAAACACAGAAAGTAAATATTTAAAGAAAAGGATACACAATGAAACAAATGTCTTGTGTTTATATTTCCATGGACCAGTGCCAGGTATCTCTCAGCCTGTTACCCAGCTAATGTTTAGTGTACAAAATATTTTTTAAACCAGTGGATTACTTTCCTCCATGGTTGTGAAAAACATCTATGTATTTGTTCTGGACTTCCTCTTCCTGCCTTTGTTGTTAATTTACAAATTTCTCACATCCCTCTGACAATTTCTGTCTGTCTGTTTACATGTTTTAGATTTCTGATGGAGTGTATACATTGCTCTTACCACCACACTCAGGATCTGTTGCCCATTATCCCCGGGAACATAAAATGTCTCTAGGCCATTTTAGTGGACAGAGAACAAAGGTCAGGAGTATCTCTGGTGTCTTTTAAGCCCCAAGATCTTTGATGCCTGCATGGTGCACCACCTCTCTACAAGGAGAAAAGACTGTCAGGTCTCAACCTCTGTTCAAATCTCTGGAAAGGTCTTAATCCAAATTATTTGAATGATGAAGAATGAAAACCACAGACTCCTAGTTCTAACTTAGCCTCTCTCACAGCTGTGCTATACTTCACATTGTGACATTTGATGGTGAATCATGAGGTCAGAAGCCATCTAGGGAGCTGTATTTTTGCACATTGTGATTTCGCACAACTCTGTGTAGCCAGAGAAGCACACCTCTCCTCAGTCTGAGAAGCTCAGAAGCTTGAAAACCTAACCAGCAATGCCACCCATTTTCCTTCCTTTCAGGTCTCTGATCAAAGCCTAGGCAGCTTGGTATGAAGCAAAAGCATTCTTCTGTGTTGGTTTCAACTTTGCTGGGAAAGGTACCAGAAAATAGTAAGTACAGACAGAAATAAAGACTGAGAGGAACAGCAGGCTCATCAAACATCATGAATTCTTGGCTCCAGGAACCTGCATGGGAGGAAGCTGGTCAAGAGCAGTCACTTCCATCTCTAAACGAATAGCCTTGCCCATGCATTTCTTACACAGTTGCAGGTGTATGGCACTTAGATGGACATTTGATCACTTTTACTCACACATGTGGCTGGGCACCTCATGGCGAAACAGAGCCCCAGCTAGTCGATGGGATGCTAGGAATGCATTCCTTAACCCTGGGAAAAACAATGAGGCTGTTTCTTTAAACCATGGCAGCCCCTTCCAGTGTTAGACCATGGGCAAGAGGTCATTTCAGATGTGAGGACAAGCAGTGAGCTGTGTCTAAATATTCTGAAAATATATTCATTTGCTTGAAAAGAAAGGCTCTGGCTCAGCTTATGCAACACGATAAATGTTTGGTTGTCACGTTACCTAGGATGGAGAAGTCAGCATCTCTTGCTGGGAACCAAGGCAATGGGAAAAACGTCAAAAATTTAATGTTTCAAGTACAAAAACAAAGTCAAAACCTTGTCACAGATTGTGGTTGGGAAGAATTTTAACTGGTGGTGCTCAGCTACTTGTAAGTGCTTAGTACCAAGCTTCCGTTAACTTCAATGATGACTGCTTCCTGTGGGAATTAGACTCTCCTGTTGTTCTTGTAGCTTTTGGTTTGGCTTGTTTGTTTGTTTGTTTGTTTGTTTTTTTTTCTGCTGCCTACCAAAAATGACTGGAAGTATTACTGCAACTTTAGTAAAAATCAAAAGTTGAAAATGATTGACAAGTCTCAGTGGTGTGTCAGGGCCTAGTTCCCCCTGCTTTCCAGAGCAAGCAGCAGTCCACATGCCTCTACTGATTTGTTCTGTGCAGCCTGTACTGTTGCCTTTTATCAGACAGATGAGAACAGTGGAGGAAACCATCTTGTTCAGACCATATCAAACTCAAAGTCCAATACCATCTGATTTAGGCTTCTCTTTCTTCCATTTGTCTTTGATCCCATTTTGCATGCCTTCTGTCATTATAAATTATAGCAGCACAGATCCTTTTCTGGAGGAAAGTCTTAACATAAGGCCATCTCTTACTCCACACTGCAGAGTGCTGAAAAAAATCTTGGTGATCACTGGATGCAGCAGTTTTAGAACAGACTTATCACCATAGCATTTAGCAGGACAAGGTTTCCATTCGGTGTGACATCATTCTTCTAAATAATGTGCTCTTTGTGCACATCACAGACGGGATGCAAGTGGGTACCAATCATTGCAAGAGAGATTTGTACCTGATTTTAAGAAAGCATTTGCAATGGTGTAGTTGGTGATGCACTGGTGTGGATTGTTTGTGGGGTGGTGGTGGAAATTCCCAGCACTGAAGGGTTTTAAGAATGAGTTTGTCTAAGGCCAGTGAGGAATAATATAATTTTGTGAGTTACGTGGGTCTTACCACCCATCTCTGTCTATTAGTGAGCTTTTCAGAAATAAGCCGGGTAGTCTGTGCAACCGTGCAAGGAAGGACCCAGGACCTTTGAGGGAGGATGAGTAACCTCTAATCACCAGACAACAAATCCTGCCAGTCTCATGCCAACTTCCAGCATCTTCAGAGCCCAGCTCTCAGTGTCTCATGCTGGGACAGGCATGGAAGCCAGACCGCTGCAGTTTTTGCAGAGGGCCCAGGGATCTGCCTCCTGCACTGCCCACGTGTGTCCGCAGCACCACTGCTGGAGTTCTCACTGGGTCCAGTCCGAGCAATGCCCCCTGTCTTATGAGTAATGTACATACTTTGTGCATTTAAGGAACAAAAATGTACCTTCGGTCTAGACAGCTTCCTAACACCCTCCTTTCCTGTTGGGTCTGGACTCACTCCTAAGAGGGAGAGTGTGTGGAGACTGTGGATTCCAATCTCAGTCCATGCACATGTACACTAACATGTTCAGAGGAAGTTTGCAGCTGGACTATTAGACTATCCCTGACTCTAAGCCTATGGCTTTGGATCCCCAGGCAAGAAAATTGCTGAGGGGTTGCCAGTGGAGTGTGTTTATGTGGTACGTGGGAAGCGACTCTGCATTGTGTGCTTCTGCACAGAAGTACAGGCTATGTCCTGAGAACACAAGTGTTGCCATCTTCTTTATAAAATAGCCACAGGAATGTAATGGTTGTTCAAAAACCAGATAGGCAATATCTGGTCAAAGTGCTGTCCGGAGAAATGGCAGGTGTTTGTTCTCGTGGGACCTCTTCATGTCACAGCTCGTCTGAATATTAAAAGGGATCATTTGTATGTGAAGGGGTAAAGAAGGGTCAGGGCCACATTGTTCTTTGCTCTCTTTGTTTCTTAGAACAAAGCAAGGAGTCAAATTTGAATCCACAGAGTGGAGGGACAGCCAAACTTTGTACTTGGGAAGTTTGCATTTGTAACTAGCATAGTGTTAATTAAGTAGAAATGGATTCACAGGCATAGTTTCTGTGCTGGTTTGTTTTTGTTTGAAAACTTTTTTTCAGGGATAGGAGGGAAAGAGGAGAGACAGCCCTTTTGTGTGTGCATGCGGCAATTTAAGCACAGTTACTTAACCCTCCAGTCTTCTCTGCGTGCATGGTGCAAATCACAAAAAGACAATTTGCAGAATATTATTATAGCTCTCATAGTAACCATACTTTGGCCTTGATTTTTCACAGGAAATTGTAGAAGAAGGAAAATAAGATAGTTACACTGTCTGTCCAGCTTGGGGTTTAGCTAATTTAAAATGTATTCCTATGAACAATAGCTCCAAATTGCAACTGGGATTAAATTACATGTTATCTCATTAGCATTCAGCATCACCACTACGGCTTTCAATTGCAGCTTCTCCTATAAATTGTTGGTGTGAACACAGAATTTAACGTGTAAATTCTCTGTATTTCTGAATCAATCTGTATCAAGTCAGTTCAGTGATACACACACAGAACAGACTTTCTGCCTGGTTCTCTGCTACCAGTCTGTTTCTTGCAAGGCCAAGAGATACAAACAGCACATTTGACTTCAATCTGTGAGACACACAATAAGCACATTTCCATTTTAAACTCAGTTTCCAAAGCAGGGCTGAAACTCATAAAAAAACCCAAACATACAGTTACTGAAAAAAATTTTTTAAAAATAAGCATGTTGCTCCAGTAAGGAGAGAGGTGCCATTTGGATAGTCTGTGAGGCAGCTAGCGCTGCTGCATTTATTATAATGCCATTCAGGTCTGGTTTGGCTGGGAGGAGGGCTGTGTAGCCCTATGTTGTAGGACTTATACTGTTCTGGAGTGTTCACAGCAAAAGCCAAGGCTCACACAGCAGGTCAGAAAGGCCTGGACCCCCTGTCCTGCCTGTCACTAAAGCTGTGGACCAGCTAGGTCACTCTATAGCTCTGACTGCACCCTAAAACCAGGAGCAGCTGACAGGTGCTGCAGGACCTGGCGTCTGGGAAGGGGCAAGGTCTTCTGCCCCTTGCTGAGTCTCCAAATCAGGTGGAGAAGGGATGTGCCCATGCTTAATCAGGAGATAAAGTCCCCTGTGCCATGAACACAACAGGGGCCAAGAGGAGGGACTGGGAGCATTTGCCATTTCTGCAGTAAGGACCTAGCCTCTGGCAGCAGCAGTGTCTTCCTGCTCCGAGAGGCTGAGGAATGGGTGTGAATGACCAGCTGTACCCTGCTATTCCCAGGCTCGCTGTCTGCTGAAGAATACAGAGCAAAAACTGTTTGAAAAAGATGTTGAGTGCAGTTATTTGTAATCACAGCTGTGGAGGCCTCTCTACTGCAGTCATTATGATTCTGAAAGCTTTTTATGCTTAAAGCCAGATTATTTGATATGCTTTCTTTATTTACGCTCCTTTAATTATGCCAGTAGTGGCTTCATCTATCACCTGGTGATGTTTTCCTGCATGAGAAAATCTGAGTGCTAAGATTTTCTTTGTGCCTTTTATTAGAGTTTTGAAGTTCTGTACTATACGAATTTTTTTTTCCTAGGGGATCTCTCTTCGTTGTTTTTTGTTTGATTGTTTTCATTTGATTGGTTGGTTTGATCTTTTTCTTTGTTTGGTTGGTTTTTTGCTTATTTCAGTCCAAGTGAATGCAACAGAAAAATTAAACTTTGCTTGATTTGGAGCAAAGGAGACAGGAGAAATGAGATCTCATGTAACATATTTCTTTCTCTGTGAAAGCAATACAATATTTCTTCCTATGGTTTCAAAGCTTGCCTAAAATTTGATGAAATCTTTGTCAAATACAGGATGTTCTTTGGTCTCCAAATAGAATATACAGCTATGATTTTTCAAAGCTGGAGGCAGGTCTCCAGGAACTGCTAAATATGATGGTATCAAGAACTCATGACTCTGTTGTCAGTTTCTGTGTTTACTCACAGTGTGCCCTAAATTTGGCATTGGACCAATTTTCTTTTATATCGCCTATTTGTAGAAGTGAAAACCACCTCCTTGGTGACAAGACCGCCTGCTGAGGACTGTGTGAAAATAAAGGAGTTGAATGGAAGGCTAGAAATGAGTCTTACTTCTAAGGGCTGGGGTTTGGGGGTGGAGTTTTTTTGCTTTTTATATGAGTTTCAGATGCAAACTGATGGAGTTCATGTGGTGGCAAGCACTGCTGGATCAGGAGAAACTCAGACATAAAAATGTCGCTGTAAGTTTCGGATCTTCGTCCTTGTGGGAACAGGAGACACCAGCAGTATGATGAAACACTGTGATTTGCTGTGGCCTGGGGTTCAGATAGATTTCCAGTAACCTGTCTGTGCTCACTGGTGCCTCTTTTGAGAGATCTCAGGGCCTGAGCCCTCCTAGTCTCTGGGCTTAGTTCTGTTGCCCTATTTGTCTAATGGAGAGGTGCTAATAACGGTGAAAAGTGTCTTTTTAGATTATTTATGAATGAGTGTATTGAGAGACGAGGGAAATCAATGGAAGATCACCACATCTCTCTGTGACTAACTCATGATTTATGACATGTTCACTGAACGAAGCACTTCTGGAAGCAGTTTCACTAGGCACGCTACAAAAATGTTCAATATAGCCATTCTGCATTTGCAGGGTGCACCTAGTGGTAGGGGTCTTCTATGACTTAGCTCTTGATGTGGTTGATATCATCAATACAGTCTGAAAACAGGTGAAGGTGTTTGCAGAGGAAAGCAGAACCAACAGAGCAAATCCTTCTGACGTCACCATTCTGTGCTTTTCACTTCATTAACTTTTTTTTGGAAGCAGTTTCTCCAGGAGCAATGTTTCTGTGACAAACTCTGTCCCAAGGTAGCAGATAGGCACAATGACTAATGTATGAAGAAATAACTCTTATTAAATTAATTGCACTTGGTAGATCAGCATCAGAGAGGCAGTGCAGAGGAGGAAGACAGAAGAAAATCATGCAGAAGCTGATTTCAAAGAGAAGTTACTGGGATTATTTTAATTTGACCTGGGCTTTTTTCTCATTGACTGCCCATGGAATTAAGGTTGGAAGGCCAGATTATTTAATGAAATTTCTATATTTGGGTGATGTGAATACCCACCAAGAGAAGAATATGAAAAACTGCTTGCTGCTCCAACCAATATGGAAAGTTCCTATTAACCCTAAAGACAATCTGTATTGTAGCAGATACCTGTTTTACCTGTTGTAGCTTAGCAAGCATCAAGATCAAAAAAGGGGCAGTTGAGACACAGTAAAACACAAATTAAGCCTGTTTGCAATCGTGCTTGTGCATCTTTGACAAAACAGAGGCAGATTCGTGATCTTGCATCTCCCTTCTACATCACATACATCCCCTAGCCTAGGAAAGAGGCAAGTTGGCAATGGGGCTTCAAAAATTATTACTTTAGTTTTGCTGAAGCTGACCATCGACTTGGGAGTTGAAAGATACATTTAGAAGAAACAAGGAAAACCAAAGTATCCTGTGATAGCCATTTCCCAGAATCTTCTTTCTGAAAGAGGCACGAAAGATGGTTTCAAAATCACCTCCACCATGGATTTGCATTGGAGGGCTGAGTGCTGACAGGATGTTGGGGCCTATAATGACACCATTTGGTCACTGATTATTTGTAGGTTGGGGCTTAGTGGGTGGCATCGAGCTCACTGTGAACTTTTTCATCTTCTTGTTGCTTTTGGCTGTTTTCTTCTTTTTTTCTTTTCTTCTTCTTTCTTTTTTTTCTCCTGTCCCCTGGAGTGGCCGGGAAAGGGTGGTGGTGGGAGGACACAGCATTCACAGCTAGCCTGAGACACAAGCCAGTTTATTTACTTAAACAACAAACATCCAGCATGCCAAGAGAGCAGTGACAGAGGGCAGTTCCTGAATGGGATGAGACAGTATGTCTTCTAAAGGGCCCACCCACGTCGCCTGAAAGGGTTTAGCGGTCCTGACTCCTTGGGAGGAAATAACAGCTTGTGTGTTCAGAAACGTCACAGGCAACCCAGCAATGTGTGTGATGTGAGGATCTCACAGGCTGTCTGCAAATGACCAGAGGCAAAACTCTGCTTATTTTCCCTCTACTTCCTTCACAGCTCTGCGTACCCCTCCCCCGGCCCTCTTTTTGAGGCTGTCATTCTTCCCATCATCCTGCATGCAGCTGGCATTAAGCAGCAGAGCACATTCTCCATCAGATGGACAGAGAAGGGGGTTATATAAACAAACAGAACAACAAGAACATTTCTAGGACCAACATCAAACCCGACCTTTTGTTTTATGGCAAAAAGTAACAAAGATGTTCTTGGGAAAACAGCTTAGCTGAGAGAGAAAAAACACGAACCCTTGAACTGTTGTGCCTGTGAGGAGCTGACCAAGCAGCGATTTGCTTTCTTACCAGGACTCTGAACTCTGCTGGACTATAAAAATGTACATTGTCGTTGTCATTCTGTAAAGCTTAATAACCTCAGAACTCAGCTGAAATAAAGCAAAACAAACCTTTTGCTATCTGTTGTTTTTCTAGCAACCCTGGAGTTGGATTTTTGCTGACAACTCCTCAGCATGGCAGTGTGTGACACCAGTGCTCTGTGATCTCTGCTGCTCGCCTGCTGCTTTTTCAGATTGAAGCAAAGGTGTTGACTTTGACCTACAAAGCCCTTGATGGCTTTGGACTTTCCCACTAGATATTCTCTCTCTGAAAGCTGTGACCAGCAGAGGGGCCTCCGATGCTGTGTTAAAAAGAGAGTTGTGAGACAGGTTTCTCATTAAGGTTGCCTTGTGGCTGGCATAAGCTCTTCCACACCCACTCTAAAGTATTCTCATGAATCCTGATCATGTGAAAAGATTGCGTAAGAGCAAGCCATTTCCTCTGGCTCTTGTCAAAACTCTAATGCACCCTTGAAAGAGGACCAGAGAATCCCAAGATTTCATCCTTGGTCTTCTAAACGCCAGCTCAGAAACTCTGTTACGGGTTTTTTGAACTACTTGGATACTGGTAATGCAGTACCAACTTTCCTTCAGTTTCAATGGCATTTGGGAGGTTCCTTACCTCAGTTAAAGAGAATAAAATTAATTTCATCTTAGTTCAGGTGCTTAAAACTTTATTTCAGCATTTATTATCTGATTAATGAGTACTTATCACTTAATACTGCTGCATCTTAGCTTCAGTTAATATGAAGTGCCATGGGATTAGAGGACACCGTGCTGTAGAACTTCCTCTTTCTCTTCACTGATTAGAGAAAGTGTCAGTGAATACTCAAATGCATCTGAAGCTCAGTTACCTAAATACACTTAAATAGATAAATCTCAGATGGTGGTCACATCAAAACTGGGTTTTTTTCTTTCCCTTTTAACCAAAATACCTTTCTGTGATGCATATTCTTTCCCAAACTGTTTATGACTTCTTACTAGCACTGAGTTCTTTTCGTCCACAACTCCTAGGTTGGTATCAACAGCAGTGGTTAGCTCTACCCACAGGGCATCTAGATAGCTTTCTGGATTTGGACTTTACTATCCTAAATTACAGTTTATCTCGTCCACTCTTGCCTGGCTAGCCTTGGCATTATACCAAATCACATGCAGACACCCACTTCTAGAAAACTAAAGCTCATTCTCAAAATACACATTCTTGGACAGTTTTGAAATCTCCTAGAACACAGAAGCAGCACCCACTTGCACTCCGTGTTTTTAGGGGACCAGTGAAATCATGTTCTGAAGTAGTGTAACAGTACAGCTTACCTGACTTCTCTGAGAAGGGCACTTCTCTCCCTGCTTTTCCCACAAAACACTGTAGCAAGCTTGTAAATACTTGGTACATCTGCAACAAGCTTCATAGATAATTCATGTGATACTCACAATTTCACAGGGGAAGAATGATGCTCTTGGAACAAGGAAGGACATATTTCTGTGCCCGTGCATACTTGCAGTTGTGGACCTAAGTCTTTACATGTGAGAACTCTAAATTAACAACTCTAAAGTAATTAAATTAATTAAATTAAATTATTTGAATAAATAGGAAAGCTAAGCTCCAGAACTAGAGACAGATAGAGCTGATTTTCTGGACTCTGATGAGGCCATCAAATCATATAAGCATATGATAATTTGTGAAATGTCCCTATCCCATCCACAGAAGTCTCTGGCTGAATGAAACTGGTCAAAAAATTACTCTGCTTCTTGCATCTAGCTCTTCCAGAAGAGAACTCGAAATAACGAGTGCCCTTCCTTTCCATGCAGACCACAAAAGGTAGCTAGTCTCTTCCGGTAAAACCGAGGTTTATCGGCAGACACAATCTCACTGGACATCGTTTCATGGATTGTTACCTGCGCTAGAGCCCACAGCTCACACCTGGTTTTACCGCCGGTCAGCTTGCCTGTTGTGTAGTCTCCCTACACACAGCCTCATGTATTGAAAGCTGCAATCTCAGCTAACAGATCATTTTGAGTTTGTGCTTCCTCTATCACTGTTTGCCATGTGTGGATACTGAGTCTCGCACAGCACCACTGGAGCACTGAGCTATTGCTAAATGCAGTCTTTAAGAAAGGGCAAGGGGCATTTATGAACATTGCTAACTTGTTTTGGGTCTCTGAAAACAAGTTAAGCCCTGCACATTACACCATGCAGACAGTCACATGCTTTAACTTGGACTACAGTAAATACGTGCTTCCGTGTTTCATTAATACTCCATAGCACAACCAATCCCTGGTGTGATTTTAATTGGAGAATCACACTGTCCCTGAAAAACAGAGAAGGAGAGGCTAGCCCAGAATTTTAAACACACCGTTCTACTGTGCTGTACTGCACAAGGGGAGAAGAAACAGTCCTGTAATCACCAAATCTGAACAATTACCTTTAGGCATATGTTTTAATTAGCAAATTTTGGCCCATTTCAAGGTGATCAGTAGGAATCATTTTTGTCCACAAGCCTCAAGTGAATAGCAAACCTCTAAGCTCAAATCATCAGTGACACACGTTTTTGTTGTGCCAAGAGTGTCAACCCTTCATCAACACCTGTCCTCCAGGAGGAAAGAGATAAGAAGCATGTGTGAGTTAGTGGGCATGGTGGTATTTGGTCAAAGGTTGGACTTGATGATCTTGGAGGTTTTTTCCAAACATGGAAAAGGTTCAATAGTTCTGATGCTCAAAATTTGTTTACAGTTCAATAAACTGTTGCCTTCTGCCCACACCACCCAGAAGGGACAGAGCTCTATGGAAAATGTTTTGTGAACAAGGGTTTGTCTCCAAAGTTTCTCTGAATGTTTTTTGGTATAGCTCCACCAGTGGACATCTGCAGACTGTGTTTCAGCTCAGTTTGTGGGATAATATGCAGCCCAAACTGCCTAAACCACATGACTTGTTTTGGAGCTAGCATGGAAAATCTTGACTCCAAATCTTGGCTTCAAACCTTGACTTCAAACCTTGACTTCAGTAGAGTAGATACAGACATAAATGATGAACAGCTCTCCCATATAATAAGGATACTCATAATACCTTAATCCTAAAATATATAGAAGAAAATGAAGCAACATCACATCAATATATACAAACTGCCATTCAAGCATATGAATATATGAATGTAATTATGACCTGCCGGCTCTTGTTCTGAATATTTTAGTGTGCTGAGAAGTCTGCTGGAATCTTTGTGGAATGCAGATACATTCCAACCATCCAAGTAGCTCCAGGACAGTCCAAGAGCTGTGATTTCAAGTAAATTCATGAACTCCCTGAGTTTTAGAACTGAAGGATGCGTCTGACATCTGGATAATCTGAAATTTGGTTACAAGAAAGCTGACTCATCTGAGATTACCAGAATCCTGTGTTTGAACTATCGCTATTATGGATTTACGGTATTACCAGATTCAGACTCCTGAAATCAAAGGTACAATCCACTCATGCCAACTATCTGCCAGAAGAGAAAGAGGCTGTTTTCTGCTGATAGATGTGCCACGTATATTGATTTTGCATTCTAGACTGAAAGGTTTAGGCAGGCACTGGCTACCATTGGCTTCATTACAATTCTCAGAGCAATTATTACACATGTGAAACTTCTCCAAGTGGGGGACCACAGTATTGTAAGTGATGCAGGATTTTTTTTCCAGACAGTTGTTACATCAAAGGAATAAATAAATCGTAATAATATTCTCCCATAGCCTTAAATACATTAAATCTAAATAAATCTAGAAATAAGTGCAGTTAGAGAGAGAGTTTGGAGTTAGTTTTGATAATGTTTGCTTTGTAAAAGTGAGCTGGAACTCATGTTGAACATGTTGGGTTGTTTTAGCCTCACAGAGAAAAACAAAAGTTTTACTAAACATTCTAAATAAAAAATTGAGAAGTTTGGTTTTACATTTTGAAGTGACATACTGCTTAGAAATGGATCGACCTTTATTTTACAAAAGAGAAAAAGTCTCTGAACGAAACTCTGCATTGTAGGGTCAAACAAAATGCCTTATACATTCTCTCCAACAATGGCTTTGCAACGTCATGGGTTGTCTGTGATTGAAAATCCAACTGATCCTCCCCGTAAACTTTAAGGAGATGCAGTTTTTTAATGAAATCTGAAATTTGTTCTCAGGGACACATCTTTCCAGAGCACTGGAGCAGTGAGCGTCCGACTGTGCTCTTGGCAAGAGACAAGAAGCTGTGGCACCCAATCCACTGCAGATGCCCTTTCAGTTGGAGAAAGCAAGAAAATTGATGAGCTTAGGCTGCATGAATTGTAAATACGTTTCATCTCCACTGTATTTCTAACTTATTGCCCCTTAGATGAGGAGAACAGAATTGAGACTAAAAGAATTTTTATTATTTTTATTTTCTGCTGAAACAAACACAAGAAATTCA
The DNA here is from genome assembly GCA_013398015.1 of Oreocharis arfaki. NCBI lineage: Eukaryota > Metazoa > Chordata > Aves > Passeriformes > Paramythiidae > Oreocharis > Oreocharis arfaki. Next base: position 36,408 of record VZRR01006396.1, on the reverse strand, counting down.
ATAGGCTGTGTGTTAATTTGTCATGGTGTTCATTAGATAAATAAATAGCACTGACATTAATCACCCCATGGGATTGCAAACCACTTGTCTGCTTCTGGAAGCTCAGATAGTCCTCTTTTTTATTGTTACTTTATTGTGAAATCATTTACAGGTTTAATAATTGGGACTCCTGTCTACATCTCAATTTAAAAAAAAGACCAAACCACTATAATAGGCAATGCCTCGCCCCACAAACTGCTTTAAAAATTTATCTCTTATGTGTCCTGTCTAATACACAAAATAACGGAAGCCTGCGAAAAACATGACAAAATTGCACACAAGGAAGACTCACCACAACAGAGGATATTTGAACAGCTGCTAAACCTATAGAAGTCACATTGTTTCCTGCAGACTGTTTGAGCATCTGATCTTATTGAAGCCAGGATGATTTGGAACAGCTTAGAGAGGAACTATTGACTGAAGAGACCTTTATATGGAAAACCATTGTTCAGTTAAATTTTATGACTTCGCAGCTATTAAACTAGAGAAATCTAAACGGAGAAAATTTCCTTCGAGGTTTCTTTATGGAGTGAGTAAGCTGAGTTCCCCATTTCTTCACAGATTAGGCTCTGTTCTAAGAAGCTCTCTCACCTTTCATCTACTGGAAAAAACAAAAAGCATAGCCTGGGTTTAGCAATCATGAATGAATCTCACCTACTTAGAAAAAGGAGGAAGAATTATCAGCAATTCTATTGTTTGTGTTGTGATGGATTTCAGACAAGCCTGCTGATGGTGACTAGAGTTTCTCTTCTGGGTAGTAACTACATCATCAGGAATGCCCTCTGAATTGGCCACGGCATTCACCATTGAGAAGTTTCCCTTTACATCTGTGTCTTTCCGATAGCGGCATAGAAGGAGCAGCTAATGACTACCATGTCACCCGAAGTCTTGTCCTGCACAGCACCCAATTGTTCAGAGGTGAAGGATCTTTCACCAGGCGCAGAAAAGGGAGAAGGAGTGGCCTATCGAAACACAGCATCACATGTGTTCATGTGTTCTCTTGGCGCACCCCGCTGCTGCAGAAAAGTTACAATCTGCGGCAGGGCTTTCTTCAGTGGCTTGTTCCCAGAGGACAATCCAGCAGTTAAATCTGCACAATGCTGTGTGCATAGTAGGACTCATTCAGCTTTTCTGATGCAGTCACACTCGACTGGAGTACATGGAGAGTGAAGCGGATACCAAAATATGTAGACTTCAAAAGTACACTTATTACATTCCAAAGTCATATTAAAATCTGCTGTAATCCTCCTTGCCAGGACCTTTCTGCCAGACCATCACTCATGGTCTTCATAACACATTCTTGTAAACCTGGAGAATTATGTTCCCTCTCTTGTTAGATGTTAAATGCGATTTCTAAAATGCTGATATATGTCAGGACCTACCCAGGACACTATCTGATGAGAAACCACAGTGTAACTTTTTATTATACCTTCAAAACATATCTGAATTGAGAACAAGACTATTATGCTTCTACAAGTTTAAATGTATTCTGAACTACCATGTTCCAATGCCACAGATCGTTTTTAGTGCTGTCCTTCTTTCCTGGTACCAGAGGCTTTTGCCTGATCATATGTCCTTTATGCTTCACTCTGTTCTTTTGGTTTTTTCCCTGACTCAAGGAAACCTCATATTAATTAGAGTAAGTCAAGTTCAAAGCAGAGGACACGAGCAAGCCCAACGAAGTGAAGACCCTTTTCATAATATTTTGATATCCTAAAGCCTCACACTTTGTAAATTGTGTCATTGTAGAATTTATTCTCCCCATTTTTTCCAGTGTTTGGATTTGGTAGCAAAATCTAATTGTCTCAAAAGAAAAAAGGTGCATCTTAAAAGGCAGCAAATGCTCCCTATGTGGCAGTGCACTCCCACAAGTACAAATTGAAGTCAGTGCACCACACAGACTGCTGGGGGTAGGGGGACGGCAGCTAGAAACACACCTCAGGATAAAAGCCGTTTATCTGTCATGCTGTTGAGAAGCAGCATGCAGAATCTTGTCTTGACAAGATTGCAGAGAAATGGCAGGTCTTTTGACACTCTCATTTTTTATTGTTTGTTTTTTTCCCAAATAACACAAATATTTAGGGTAACACCATGGAAAATATCTGAAAAAGCCATGAGCTTATTTCCTTTTCCTGGTATTTGAAGTTCTGTGTTCTACCAGCAGAGTGGAAATCTCAGAGAAACCCACCTGCAATGAATGCCCTGGCACTGTGCTGTGTGGGGAAACACCCACATGCTGCCACGTGGAGAGCAGTGGCAGCTACAGCATCTTCCCCGTACACTTGCACTAGATCTGCATGTCAGTTTGAATTTTGGATGTGATAGGTATGGCCACGGTTATTTCGCTTGATGTGTGGTCTAAAAGGGAAAAGGCACTTCCTTGGGGGACAGCAGCACAGTGCCACATGCTTCAAGCAAGACAACCTGGGGCTGCTGTAGTGTCATCTCACTTTTGTAAACAGGGGGAAGCTGCTTTATTTGGATCATTTATGACTTCATTCTTTTCAGAATTTTATTTTAAGACACTTCCTCTGTTTGTGTTGTGACAGCCTTTAAAAGGGAGTATGAGTTTTACAACTTAACAGAGTGCCAGGAACATGAGTGGCGCCACAAACATGAGAGGTATATTATCCCCGCAGCTTATCATGAAATCAAAGGTATTCGTGAAGCAGCAGTGAAAAGATTAGTTCCAAAGATCAGCAGTCCAGCTCTTTCTCCAATGCTGTTATCTAGGGGCTCAACATATATTTGATAAGCAGATATTTTATCCAGCAATACTTCTTTAATCAGACTAAAATAGTTGTCACAATTCCAAAACCTTGTGGAACAATACTGAAATTTTGAAAGAAATGGTGGGCGCAAGGCAAATGTATAAGAATTGCAGCACCACTATGGCCAGGTGCATGAGAATATTTATTACTTTATAACAGCTGAAAATAATAGTGAATATTCAAGATGTGTACATGAATAATACTGTGTCTACTTGGTAATAAAAACCAAACAGCGTTATAAATGACCCGACAGCCTCAGAGCACCCGTGTCATGCATGTGTGTCTGTGTGGGGAGATACAACATATGTTTCACACATACTTTATTTACATGAATGCTAAAATGTCTAGTTTCCCCAGAAGTGGAAAGGGCTTACATTGCCCTGAGGGTGCTTGGGCTTAGCCCAGTGTAACACTGACCTCCAAGCTTAGGTGCAGCTTTCCCTACATCAGTGCTGCACGTGGTGCTGCTGGAGCCATTAGGAAGTCACCCCAGCAGGGTGAAAGCAGCTTACCAGCACTTAGAGGAGCTCTGCTTTCCTCCTGGTTTATATTGCCACACTCAACAAAGAAAGTAGTTTCTGAAGGTGAAATTATCTGAATTCCACTTTCGTGTATACAAGCTGTGCCTCTCTGTCCAGGTAACTGGCCAGATAACTGGATGAGCGGTGGAATTTGGGTCAACACCTCATTCCTAGAGGGGCTGACCTGATGTGTCACCTCATATCAAATTACATGGCACAGTTTCACATTACTTAAGGCCAGGGTCAGCAGCACAGTGTTTGAGTTCCAGGGACGAAGAGTAGTCCTGTAAGAAAGAGGATGAGGGATGCTCCATGCAGTTGCCATTTCCAGACAGAGGCAGGCAACAATGCCCAGAGCAGAAGGGAAGCATCTCAAATCCTTTAAGAGGCTGTAGGTACTCTGCATTTCTTCTCTGAGGAGGGAATAAACTTCCTACCACAGAAGTTAAGGTTTCACGAGAAGATGGTTGATGGAGAAAATTGAGAAGGCCAAAAGCAGGAACAGCTTTAAAGCAGGAAATAGCCATCTCCAGCATAAACATGGATGCACTAGCTGGACGTGCTACAGTTTAAAATGGGTGTGAAAGTGCACTGAATAAGCAGTTGTCACTTTCTTGCTGAGCTTGTGAGCACTCCCGTATCAGACATGTGAGGCAGTGCTGGGTGGCCCTTCTTTTGCAGAAAAGGTAGAAAATTACTTCACATTTAAATGGGATTAACAGTATGCCCACTGCTGGAATTACATGGCACCTGGGGGCCCAGAGGCTGTCTCTATAGAGGCAATAAGAAGCTGCTACGAAAAGAGTATCTGTTGCTGACATTGAGCAGAGGTTTTCATATAGATCAGAGAATATATAAAAGTGTTATATGTAAAAATTAAAACAAAATTTTGAAAATACATTGATTTTAGTTTTTTACTGTGAAGGCTGTAACATTACAAAATCTAAAAAAAAAAAAAAAGTGAGATGTCTGAGAGTGTATCCTCAAAAAATCCAAAAGCAAATCTGAAATTTTCAAGTAAGAAACAAGTATCTGTGATTGCTGCTCACAGGCATATGAAGTCATTATACCAAGGAGTGTTGTGTTGGTATAGCTGTGATGCAAGGTACAAGGATAAAAGTAGACAGTGTTTGTCAGGAGAGGCAATATTTTTTATTACATTAGAACCTGAAGGGGGGCATACGTGCCTGTAAGACTTCCTGCTTTATCCAAGTATAACACTCAATCTAACAAAGGACTGTCTTTCCTGAAAAATCTTGCTTTACTCTTATTAAAACATGAAGTTTACTTTCTTTTTGCCAGACTTGCTTATACTTAGAAAAAAAAAAAAAAGGTTGTTTGTGTGCAACATTAATACTCTCACCAGGCAGGGAGTAGGGAGGGCAGCAAGGAGAGACGATGTTCTGCTGTAACATCTTTTTCTCCTAACAAACCATCACAAGTAATTTACTAGCAATAGATTTTTCTGGACTGAAACTGCTAAAAACAAACTAAAACAATAGGTTCAGAGCACAGCATGTTGTTCATGTGCTTGCCATATGCCTATGTTGCAAGCACAGCCAGATCCACACAGTTATTCAATATTGAAAGAATATTATTCAACTTTTACTGAAATTCTCTGTGATTTCTTCAGTGAAATGGATTTCTGTTATCCAGATGGGATCAGTGACACAGTTTAATAACAGAGGCAACTCTGGAAATTAAGGTGATTGTCAATATATGGGCCACCCACTCTGTGCCATTGATGGGAATCTGCCCAGCAGAACAGGAAGAAAAACTGGCATCTACTGTGTATCAGCAGCAGAGTTATTTTGTTACTTTATTTATTGATCTATTTATTGATTTATGATGTGGGTGGAGCTTTGGGAGAAGAAAGATGCCTTTTAAAGCCTAGATCTATAAAATCAGCATGTGAACATAGTTAGACAGTGTTCTACAAACATTTGTCTCAGACGCCAAGAGCTTCTGCTGGTTTGGTTTTTCTTTCAGTACAGAATTAATCCCTAAACATTCTTCCTTTCAAAACTATTCCTGCTCTGAAAAGAAAAAAAGGCAGAGTGTGCTTTGTTTATCCATTCTGAGTAATTCACATTGGGTGCAAGTGTTTAAATGTGATATACATATAACATCTTCAGAAGCTTTTAGTCATTGCAGTCTGGAGAACTTCCTTACAAAACATTCTCAGGCTTCAATTAAAACTGTGGTATGTGGGCTGTACTACATTATCTTGCAGGAAAACAGCCCCAGAAGACTGACTGGAAGAAATACATTTCAAACTCAGGTGCAGCAGGGGCCACATAACCTCCAACTCATTCTTATCATGTGACTGAATTCATGTTTGCATCAAACAACGGAACTGCAGAGAAGGAGAGAGAAGAAAGGGGTTTGGTGTTGGTTTTGCCCTCTGATGGGCACACATTTCAAGCCATGTAGAAGTGAGGAGTTTTAGGAATAAGAGTGAGCTGCTAGAACAACTGCACAAGCCTGCAGACTTGTGGAGGAGCAATGGGATGGTTCGAATGGGACAAAATTGAAAGGTTTATAGATTTTCATTGCTTTTAAAGCACAGGAGCCAAAAACAAATTACTTGTCTGCTGCTGCTTTCTCAATTTCCCCTCTACAGAAACTCCCTCCACCTGCCTTTGGGCATCACACATTTACCTCACAAGCTGATTTCCGTCTTCATGCCTACATTTTTTGATCTCCTAGGTCTTTTCCCTAGTCCCTCAACTGTGACACATTCCTAATCTTTCAGTCTGCAGCTGTCATCCTTTGGTTGTCTCACTGGAGGTTATGTCTAGAACCCACACTTTGCAGCCACCTCTCCAAGCTTCTTTTGCCACCAGGATCATCTCCTGTAAATCTCCCATCCTTTTCCCTAGATATCTCATCTCTAGGTTTTTTTCTTCTCCATTTCTTGCTTTCCTAACATGCATACATTTATTCAGCAAAAGGCTTTCTTTCCAGGGGACACAGATATTTAGCCTTTGTAAAATACGCTAGAGAAGAGAGACACTAGGTAAAGATTGGCCCTTGATTGAAGTTGCAAAGTATTCAACTCCTGCTAGTAAAACAGGTTTCATTAATCCTCATCTTAAAGGGGCTTTAGTTTTCACAGGTGCTGGTCCCATATAAGGACAAGAACAAATTAAAGAAGCTGAGAAACCAATTCACAGCATGACTTATCTATTTACCAGAGATCAGCGAAAGAATCAGACACAGACCAAGCTGCAGGAAGCCCTGGAGGAGCCCAGTGAGATGAGCTACTTCAGTTGTTTAAGCTGAGTTGGATTCTTCTCTCTAAAATATCAGGGAATCAGTACTTACTTGTTTAAAACAGATATTATGTCTTCAGATGACTTGAAATGGCTGAATTTACCAGTTTTACTTGTCTCATGACTTTCACATAGGCTCAGAACTTAATTTACATTTTTAGAAAGTCAGCCCTGGACTCTACAATTCAAGGTCATTTAGATTTAAGAATGCTTTAAAAACGGTGCTGTGAAGTCTGTGTGTGACTCTGCCTTTGCTGTTGAGGATGGCACTAAGCCTGGCTCCATGGCCTTTCTGGTTCCTGACCGTGCCCAAAAAGCCTCCAGGCAACTTGCAGCTGCCAGTCTGCCAAGGAACTCCACTGTCTGGCTGCCAATGCTTAAATGCAGTTCCTTTTCCAGCCTTCTTTTATTCCCCCCACCCTCATGCACGCTTAAGTCCCTCTGTCACTGTATGTGAAGGAGAATACTATTCTGATGATATCTGTAGTATTTCCATCCTGTTTGAAGTGAAATATTTACTGTAATCTTAAATCATCAGTGCTGCTCCGCACAGGCTGGAGAGTAGGGGGTGGAGTGGATTAGGAAGGAGATGCAGGTGAAAACCCAAGATGGAATAAAAAGGGGGTGTAAATACTCAGTTACACTTTCTCACTAAACCTTATTGTTCAAAGCTGAGATAAAACCAAAGGCAGACAAACTATGAAATTTGAGTGACAGATTAAAGCAGCCTTACATGCTATAAATGTTAGACAAATACAACAATCTGCATGTGTAACAAAAAGGGCAATATAACCGCCTTTGATCAGCGAGAAGATATATAACATTCTTTCGTGTTCTTCAAAGGCAAAAAGATGTTTTATTTACCTAATGTCACTTATATAACAGTTTGCTCTACCAGAGCAAGATCTAGAAGTACTCCTGCTTGTGTGGAGCACAGTGGAAGATAAGGCCCCATAAAGCAGTCAGATGATCTGACTCCCAGCCATATGTTAGCCCATGGGTAGGAACAGAACAACACAGGGGATTTAGACCAAAGTCTGCAAGCAGAGCAGACATAAACCAGAACCAGGTGTGCCCCATGGGCTGATCTCCTGTAGTGTTGATCCTTCTTCAATGCTGTGTTGACAACAGTGGGCTTTTGGTGCGAGCATGCCCAGTCGGCTGTTTCGGAAGTTATTAATGTGGACGGCATGCTGTTGAGAGGTGTACAAAAGGCAGGACTTTCTGATGGATTGTCAGACCTTCCAGCTAAGTGTGGAGCTGCAACATGCTGCAGTCTGTGTATGGCTGAGGTCAGAACAGAGAGCACTGATGCCTTTATCTGAGTTTCACTGAGTTCTTTCTCATGAAAAACACCCTCGAAATCAGCATTTGATTTTTCTCTTATTTCTCCTTAAAAAAAACCAAATAAACAAAACCACTTCATTATATATCTTGGAGAGAGTAGCTGAATGAGTGTACGAAGCCTGCAATACCATTAGAAGAAACAAAACAAGAGAAAAACAGTAGCTAAATCCGTCAGGATTTTATTTTGTGGTCATAGTGCCCCCTGGGGGTATCTGTTCAGATAGCTGCATGGCTCTCTAAAATTTTAAAGCTTTCTTTATTTAAACAAAAGTGTACATAAAGCCCAAAGGTCTAATTTGTTCTCTCAGTCCTGACTTGTTCTGCCTTTTGTACAACTGGGTGTGCTCCCGGGCAACCTCGGTTTCTGCAGGTTTTAGCAACACACGATTACTATTCTCCGCACACAAGCTGGCCTTGCACTGCTGGCTGTATTTTGGTTACACGTTCTCACAGCACCTCTCAGTGGTGAGGCTAACTCTTGGTTTGCTGCTTCCCACGAGGCAATTTCAGGCACTAGGCAGTGCTTCTGTTTTCCAGTACAACGCAAGAAGCATGGTTCCTTATGCCAGCAGCACAAAGGCATCTCTGCGTCACTCACCTCCCTCACCCTGCTCAGTTCCCTACAGAGCACATCCTTGCTGTGCCTGTTCCAGGCGTGAGGCCAATCTACATCTTGTTCCCTGACACTGGCTCAGTCACCCTGGCCTACATAACCATTTAAAATCTGATATTTTGACCTCTTATTTTCGGTAATAGCACTTCAATGGTCAGTAAGAGTTATCAATTGGTCTGATTAACTCAGTCAGGTCACTTTCCTGCAATAAATTTTTAAAAAGTGGTTAAAAAAACCCTATTGGGATTGCGTGTCTAAACAAGATGGATTACAACACTACACTTCTGCTGGAAACACGATATCTAGTAGTACATGTCTGGTTTTATGCAGATTCATTCTGTCTCAGTAGGGATTGAGCCAAAGCCACTGAGGTCACTGGAAGTCTTTCTCCTGCTTGCTTTCCATGCTGACAGATCAGAACTTTCCAAAGCACACTTGTGGAAGTTAGCCTACCCTGGACAGAAAAATTCAAGCAGCTTTAATCCCAATGTAGGCTGATTGTATTTTCTTCAAGAAGTCATTTTAGACTGTACAATCTTGTAGGGAAAGGATTAAGCTTTCCAGCACTTGCAGTGTTATCATATTCTATGCCATTTAACAGCAGTAATACTAACCAGCTGTCACTATGTCTGCAATGAGTCTTCCAAAAAAAGTGGCTTCACATCTTCGTGTCTCTGATGTGGGATAATTGTTCTCGTCTCCATGGAGGGACACTTTGCCCCAGAGGTTTTAATAATCACAGACCCCCCACTGAGCCCTGTACCAGCATCAGTCCTCAGCCCAGATCAATCCCCTGCTATTGCTCCAGCTCAGGCACTGAAGCCAGCCATCTTCCCCTCTCTCTCACACCCCAAACAGGCTTCAGTCTACATCAGAACAGCTGCTTTTGCCTTCTTGCTTTCCTTTGCCAAGTACTTTTGCAAAATACATTTTTATCATTGTTTCTTTCCACTATTTACTTCTAGAGTAAATTCTAGGTCAATGACTATTTGAAGACAGTGAAAAGAGCTTTGATGTTTATTTAATTTTCATTGACCTATTCACTGAAGGTATTTCCCCAGCATGAACTCACACTATCCTCACAACATAACAAAGTCTTGCAGCAGGAGGACATCTCTTCCTAGGTCTCAGTGTTTCAGCAAAGTCTCTCGTTGTATGGAAACAGGCCTTTGTTGTCTTGAACAGTAGCAAGCACAATCGCTTGGCTGCACAGATTTTCCAAAAGGTTCCCTGGGAATGGCCAATAGATTTTTAATCTGTTCATAGAGAGTAACAATCCTAGCTGCCTCGGTACTTCAGGGTGGTAGAAACTGCAGTAGGTCATCCTTCAGTAGATCTTATACTCTCCCCTTGAGGTAGCAGAGCTATCAAGATGGGACTTTAGCATGTAAAGCTGTGTTTGACCTTGCTCCCCACTCACTCACTCCTGGACCATTCAACTCGGAAGTTTGCAGTGTAGCAGAGGAAAGAGAAGAGGAGAGAGGAATGTAATAGCCCTCTTGGGCCAGCTTCCTTTCCTGTGTTTTTCTTCACCAGGCAAGTAGCCAGGAATGCTAACTAGCCTTTTTTTTCATATACCTTTCTTTTTGAAAACAACAACAACAACAAAAGCCCACAACCAGCCAACCCCCAAAAAATGTCATAACCAAACCAAACTGGAAAAACAAACCCCGAAAAAACCACTAAAAAACCCCCCAACCAAACCCACTAGAATCAAAACCCCAAAACATTGTGGAGAGGCAGAACGGTTTTACAGGTTGTCTTCTTTTTGGTGTGAATGCCTCAGATTTTCATGACAAATGCCCAGATTCAGTTAGATTTGAAACACTGGAAAAGTTTAGATCACTTTGGTTTGAAACAGGCTTTGTATAACGTTTCAGTCCCTCTTGGTTTTAATAATTTCTGAAAGGTTAAAATACAACAAAATCAATGTAGGAGACCTTAGCCAGAAGTGTATTTTGCCATCACTCTCTCAATTCGCTCAGTAAGCTGGACAGCAGTTTCAATGTAGATCACACGCACTGTTCTAAAATGGGGACCTAAATGTGTAAGTGTGGATGCTGGTATCCAGCTTTAATATCCAAGACTGAAAACGGGACTCAGAAAGCTCTTATTGTCCTACAGCTGTCCCAGGAGATGCAAGGTGGTGTCAAGGGGCAGTTTATACCAGATGTCTGCCATGCTTCTGCTGCAACCGCTGACAGTGACTGATGGTCTGCCTTACTTTGGAAAACTCTGAGTTGTAACGTTGAACTCTGCCTTTGCCTTCAGAAACCCGTTTGTCCCAGGATATATGCTACCATGGCTTAAAGACCATGCAGAAGGTCTGCAAGTAGGCTCTTAACCAAGAACACTCTTGAAAAGGAAAGGGGGGCAGGAGGAAAGACAACTGTCCCTTTACACATGTTATGATTAGTTTGGGATTCTTGAAATGCCGTAATCTGGAAAGATCGAAGGACAGAGCAGAATAGTCAAAAAAGTATCTGAAGACCCTCAGTCTTTATTCTGCCATTCGGGAGGACTGACATTTCTGAAGTGCATACTGCAGTCGCTGTCAAGGCCAATCCCATCAGCTGCTCCCTCAGCAAAGCACTCCTTGCTCGTACAGCTCTTCATGCAGCTACCACATTCTGGGATATCACGAATAAATTTTTCAGGCAAGTTGCCATATCAAGCTCTTTCTCTTGTGGGTGGCCCTTGAGAAAAGTAGAGCCCTGTCTGTATTACCAGTCTTGATAACAGACTGTTTACAACATTAGGATTCAATGGTTTAGATTTTTTCCCTTGCTGTAAATTGCTTGTCTAGACAGATTTGAAGCTCCAATCTTTGTGAAAGTAAGGCTTTGACTCAACTGCTGATGTAATCCACTGATTGAATACAACGTATTGTTAAAAGCAATCTCGCACTGCATAGTTCCTGTTTTCCTTAATCTAGTAGTCTTGCAGACTAACTGGAGTGATTTTTTTCTGGATTGATTTTCTTCTTTGCCTCAGCATGTGACTAATGTAATAACTGAAATCTGTGTGAGTCAAAGATTTGCAGTTTGCATCCCACAGCTGTAAATTCTTTTAGCTCTACACAAAAAATAGTCATTTTGGGAATAAAACCCCAGTGAAACAAACAGAAAAATAATCAAAAGTAAAAAAAAAAATACAAAACAAAGCAAAAAAAAAAAAAAAAACCAAACAAAAAACCCGCCCCAAACCCCAGCCAACCAGACAAGAAACCCAAAAAACCCAAAACCGACCAAGCAACCAAACAAAAACCAAACCAAACCAAAAACCCCCCACAACCCCAGAAAACAAAAAAAACCCCACCAAAAAAAAAAACCCCAACAAACCAACAAAACCCTCCCTCAACTCTATACTGGCCTGCACACAATACATTCAAAACCCTTAGTGACTTGCACTGTTATACCTGAAAGGAGCCTCAAGGACAAAAAGATCTGACTTTCTCCAATTTTTTTGATTTTTCTTTTGTGGCCCTTATTGAAGACCAACTTCCAGGTAGCTCAAGCCACCAACACTATGGCATGAGTGTCTATGCACATGCATGCACACTGGGAAAAGCAGGGCAATGTAACCATTGTGAGCGTGTGAAAGAAAGTGAAATCCTTTAAATATTTTGCTTTGTGCACTACACTGTATTTCTGACCCAATTTCTTTTTTCCACAGGCCCAGTGCTCTTCCTTCTATCTCTCTTCTGCTCTGTCGTTGCTCAGAAAAACAGGCTAGGTTTAGTTCCTTACAGAAAAATCAGGAAACAAGCCCTTTCCAGGAACAGCTGTAGCTACAGCACATTTTGGAGGGCCTGCCATCCCATGCCTTGCACTTAATGATTTGCAGTGCCATTAGTTGGGTGATTGTCTTGCATCCCCAAACAAAATTGTGGCTCAACATCCTTGGCACCCAGCCCATAAGGAAGATGGCCATGGCCAAAGGCCTTCTTCCATGAAAGAGCCAGATCTGAGGGGAGCTGGGAGTGATGATGGTCTTCCCAGCAGCCTGCCCCCATTGCAACAGGATCCACATGGAGTTTTCAGGTTTTTTTTCTAGTGCATGACTCTGGTTAGGGCCAAAATTGCCATGGCCTGTGGTGACAGTTGTCGAAGCAGCCCTGAGAAGCAGAAGATGGCCAGATGGAATTCTTCTTCTGGCTGAAGGGATCACAAAATTTCCCAGGATCCTGTCACTTGGGGCCATTACTGGTCAGTGATATAGTGAAAGGGATCGAAGTCTGTGGATTGCACCAAGCTGAGTGGTACAGTCGACACGCTTGGAGGAAGGGACCTTGACAGGCTTGGGTGGGCAAATGTGAACCTCCAGAAGTGCAATAAGGCCAAGTGCAGGGTCCTGTACCGAAGTTTGGGCAGTTTCCCATATCAGTACAGACTGAGAGGTAAATGGATTGAGAACAGCCCTGTGGAGGACTTGGAGATACTAGAAGATAAAAAGGATTACATATGAGCTGGCAATGTGTGCTTGCACCCCAGAAAGACAACCATACCCTGGGCAGCATCAAAAGAAGCATGAACATCAGGATGAGGGAGGGGATTCTGTGATCTGTTCTCATGAGAGCAGAGGAGCAGTGCACTCAGAGTGGTCCAGAGACTCTGGAGTCTCCAGCAGGAGAAAGACATAGACCTGTTGGAGCAGGTCCCAAGAAGGGCCACAGTAATAGTCAGGGGGCTGGAGCATGTCTCCTAAGAAGACAGGCTTAGAGAGCTGGGGCTGTTCAGTCTGGAGAAAAGAAGGCTTCAGGGAAACCTCATTGCATCCTTCCAATAGATAAAGGAGCCTAATAAGAGAGAGGATTTTTATCAATGTCCGTAGTGACAAGACAAAGGGCATTGGTTTTAACCTGAAAGAGGGCAGACTAACGTTGTTGATGAGGAATAGTTTCTTCACTGTGGAGTTCGTAAAACACTGGAAAAGGTTGCTCAGAGAAGTGGTGGACGTCCCAACCCTTAAAGTGTTTGAGGCTGGGCCGGATGGGGTCCCGAGCAACCTATTGTAGTTGAAGGTGCCTCTGCCCATGGCAGAGGTGTTGGAGTAGATGGTCTTTGAAGCTCTTTCCCAGTTGAAACCATTCTGTAATTCNCTGAAAACAGGCAGCTGGAGAGAAGATAAAGACTAACTTTTGAAACTATTCTGTAATTTCCTGATTCAGTGACCCTGGGGAAAGGAGGCATAACCCTCCATTAAGGCATGGATGGCAGCTTTTCATCAGACTCCCAGGTGGAGTCAGGATATAAGCACATAAACACAGCTAAGTTTGGCTCTAGGTGGATAGCCATTATTTTTGTTACTTAATTTGAATACATTTGACTTTCTGAGAGATAGGTCTCCTTAGAAGGCACAGGATCTTGGAGGATGGGGCTGAGGAGAAGTGAACAACCCCCTGCAGTGCTACAGGCTGGGGACAGAGTGGCTGGACAGAGGCCAGGCAGAAAGAGACCTGGGGGTACTGGTCGACAGCCAGCTGAGCATCAGCCAGCAGTGAGCCCAAGTGGCCAAGAAGGCCAATGGCATGCCGGCCTGTATCAGGAATGGTGTGGCCAGCAGGACCTGGAAAGTCTTTCTTCCCCTGTACTCAGCACTGGTGAGGCCGCACCTTGAGTGCTGTGTCCAGTTCCAGGCCCCTCAGTTTAGGAAGGATCTTGGGATGTTTGAAGGCATCCAGAGAAGGCTGGTGGAGGGCTTGGAACACACGGCCTATGAAAAATGGCTGAGGGAGCCAGGGTTGTTTAGCCTAGAAAAAAGGAGTCTCAGGGGAGGCCTTATCACTCTCTACAACCACATGAAAGGTGGTTGTAGTCAGGTGAGGATCGGTCTCTTCTCCCCAGGCAACAACTGACAGAATGAGAGGACACAGTCCTAAGCTGTGCCAAGGGAAGTTGAGGTTAGATGTCACAAAAAGATTCTTCACTGAAAGAGTGATTAGGCACTGGAATGTCTGCCCAGGGACGTGGTGGAGTCACCATCCCTGGACGTGTTTAGAAAAGACTGGATGTGGCACTCGGTGCCATGGTTTAGTTGATGAGGAGGTGTTAGGTCATAGGTTGGACTAGATGATGTTAAAGGTCTTTTCCAACCTAGTTCATTCTGTGATTCTGTGATTCTGTGAACAATGTTTATCTTGAGGTGATTCTCCTTCCTCTGGGTGGCTTGGGGCAGGTGCTTCACTTCTCTGCACCTCTTCCTCCCACTCTGTAAACAGGGGTAATTCTGAATCCTTCCACAAAGGGCCACTGCTCCAGTGTGCAGGCAGTTCCGTGGTTATTAGCAGTGTTTTATCACAAAAGAGGAAATCCGAAGCTGTGGGTTCTGTGGTCTGCTCCTCCACCTTCTCCCTAGGTAGGGAGTACTGGAAAGAACTGTCATGTTCCCTTCTGTTTCCATTTCCCCATCAACCAGGACCAAGTTTAGCAGCAAGAGCAGATAATAAAATTTTTGAGTTGTTTGTTCAGCACTCCGAGAGGACACGTGGCCTACAAAATGAAGAGGAAGGTATGATTGCTTTTCCTCCAAGCTCATACACTGGTGGCTAATCCACTCACTAGCTTCTCTGAAAAGCCAATGGAGGAGAAACTTCTTTTTGCAGACTTAGGTTAATTTATCATTAGAGAGAGCACTTCTAATTTATCATTAGAAGAACGAAGTCAGAAAGATCCGGGCTAATATTGTGCAAACAGAATCACAGAATCCTAGAATATGCTGAGTTAGACTGATGAGAATTACTGAGTCCATCTCCTGGCCCTGCACAGGACACCCTGTGAATCACCACGTGCCTGAGCCAAAAGGTCAAACATGGATGCTTTACAGACTGACCATGCAGGAGCAGCAAGTTTTAGTATCCTTCTGTTCATCAAGAGAAACAAATTGACTCCAAGTTGATTGCTCGACTCAACAGCCTGCAAGACCCACACGGAACACACAACCATAGACCAGTGTGAGACAAGAAATACGGAATTGTCATTCGTCACAGATTACAGGACTTGCAAACATTGGAAACCAAGTCTCTTAATAACCTCTCCGTGTGCCACTCTGTGATACTTCCGTGTTACTAGGTGCCCTGTGTGTCATAAATACTAGTTTCCAGTGACAAACTATTGCCAGTGTAGGAGGGGTGAAAGCATGAAGCTTTGCAGGGTGAAAGCATGTTCTTAAACATGAGTTAGGTAACTCATGTGAAAATCAGAGAGAAAATAAGGGAATTTGTACCTATATTGTTGGGATTTTGACAAGCTATAGGCAAGGGAGTCCTCAGGTTTGTTGCTGCTGTGACTGAATCCTTAAGTGACTCCCACTGACGCAAGCCGAGTAGGAGCAGTCACTGCTCTGTAGGAGTTGCTTCACCCTGCAGGGACTGCTAACACATGTAAATCAAATGTGCAAAAGAGCTGCCTGTGGACAAGGCCTCAGTGTGTATTTGGAGTGGAAACTGGGAAAGAGACATGTACTGCATTTCGTGCTGTATCTGAGAGTGCATTGATTGAGCACATACATACGTGGAGAAATAGGCGCTTCTACTAACGACAAACACAAAGCCTACATTCCACACTTGGGCCTCCTATTCAATGTGTGTTTCCCCCAGGAACTTCAACAGCTTTTGGTGTACGTGTAAGATGTAACATATCTTGTATTCTGTATTTATTTGCTGCACAGCTGCACAAATATCACACTTAGAAGAATATAGTTTAATCACTTGAAAACATAGTTTTTATGGAGTGATGAACAAACCATTTCTATTCCTTGCTTTTCAGACCAGCAATGCTGAAATGTCCAGCACAGATGTGTCATTTTTATTTCCAGATGTTTTCTACATTGGGTGATAATATTCAAGCAGTAGTTTTACTTCCAATTCTGACATGAAAGAGCGTAAGTGTATCAGCAACTTCATTGAGTTCAATGGCAGAACCAACTCATAGGCGCCCATGTGAGTAAAGTCATTTTTTTATGACTGCTTGCAGATCTGGGCCAAATCTTATTATACTGCAGGAAAGACATATATCATTTTATGTACTGCAATTTGCATTATTTCAGTTCCGAGATCTCAGCTCAATCTTTAGTTGTTCTTTTGAGATTTATAACAACAAGTATAGGAGACATGTGCAGAAAGCTGGGACGTAAATAGTGCTATAGTATAACTCTATGGTGTGCTGCCCATAGATGTCATTAGCTTCAATGCAGTAGACAGTAACTTCCGGAGCCAGCAGGATACATTTTGCGATTTCTCTTGCTTTTGTGTGGCAAAGATTATAGAGTATCTCCCTCACATTTGGCAAAAAAATCTCAACAATTTATTAATAGGGTCCTTGCTATCTTCATGCTGTTTTACAAATACTTTTTGAAATGCAGAAGTTAAATAAACAGGCAAAACTAAAAGATACATGAAGATGACTGATTTTTAATGAACAGAAATGCATCTGATTAAATAGCATAAACTAGCCTAGCCTAGGATAGAATAGTTCAGTTGGAAAGGACTTACAGAGAGAGATCATTTAGTTTAGCTGCGTGACCACTTCAGGGCTGACTAGGAGTTTAAGGCAATTATGAAGGGCATTGGCCAGATGCACTGACAGGTATGGGGCATCAACCACCTTTCTAGGAAGCCTGTGAGTGTTTCACCATTCTCTCAGTACAGAAATGCTTCCTAATATCCAGACCAGAGAGAAGAGATCAGCACTTCCCTCTGCAAGTCTCCTCCTAAGGAAGCTGTACAGAGCAATGAGGTCACCCCTCAGCCTCCTTCTCTCCAAACTAGACAAACCCAGAGCCCTCAGCCGCTCCTCACAGGAGGAGCCTTCCAGCCCTCCCACCAGCTCTGCTGTCCTCCTCTGGGCCGTTCAGCTGTGGGGCCCTGCACAGCACACAGGACTCAGGGTGAGGCCGCACCACGGCTGAATCCAGCAGGATGGTCCCGATCACAGCTGGTGATGCTGTGCCTGATGCAGCCGGGATGGGGTTTGCCCTCCTGGCTGCCCGGGCACACACTGCTGACTCACACTGAGCTGCTGCCCGCCAGCACCCCCAGATCCCTTTCTGCAGGGCTGCTCTCCACACACTCCTCTCCCAGCTTACACTTGTGCCCAGCTTTACTGCATCCCAGGGGCAGAATCTGTATTTGTTCTTGTTAAATTTCACGTTACTGGTTATTATCCAGTGCTCCAATCTATTCAGATCCCTCTGCAAGGTTCTTGTGCCTTGAGAGAGTCAGCAGCACCTCTCAGTTTGATATTGTCAGCACACTTGCTAACAGTGCATTCAAGTCCTGCATCCAGATCATTGATAAACACATCGAACAGAACTGTTCCTACAATGAAGCCCTGAGGAATACCACTGGTGTCTGCTCACCAGGCAGATGTAGCCCCACACACTGCAACCCCTGGAACCCTGATGTTCAGCCACTTCTTCTTCCAGCATTCTGTGTACTTGATCATCAGAACAGCTTGTCCAGAAGGACACTGTGAGGGACAGTATCAAAAATCTTACAAAAATATTACTAAATATTACTAAAATCAAGAAAAGGCACAGCTACCACCTTCCCTTCATCCACAAGCCAAGCAACCTTATTGTAGAAGGGTATTAAATTGACTAGGCAGGACTTTTCATTTATGAAGCCAGAATGACTGCCTGGTGATTTCAGAGTCATCCAATCGAAACAGTTGTGTTCTGGATTCATTCAGCAGTGTATCCTTTTCCTATGTTGCTGCCTCTTACATCCCATATTGGAAATTGCAGAGCCATTCCCAGGCTCTGGATAGAGATTTTTTTTTTTTATCATTACACACTGCCCGAAGTCCAGTGTGTACTTTATATTCTGACAGATTTCTTTTTTACTTCTTGCAAATTTCATTGACTTTTCCAAAGAAACCAAAGACACAAAACACACACTGAAAGCATGAAAATACACAGTGAACAAGTTGGAAATAAAGCAAATTATTGTTTTATTCATAAACAACAAACAAGCATAATTGTTTGTGACCTCCAATAGTATGCTAAAATAGTAATATGGATTTCTTAGAGCCTATATAAGGCTCACGAAAGTCGCTGGAATAGCTCTAGCAATTTTTATACTCTTTGGGAAGGGACAGGAATTAATTTACTTAAAATATTCATCGGATCAAGTCCCATCACTTGGTAGGTCACTCAGATGGATCTATGGCTCAAACTCCTTTGAATCACACACAGAGAGACTCAGTAAAGTGCATCTTGCTGGGGTTTGCTGTAGCACATCTTCTGACAAGAATGGCTCTGTTAGGGGTTTCTGCACCTCTGCCTCAGATAGCCAGTAATTGCATGCAGGACTGCTTCTGGAAGTCTGTCTTTGTGGAATACCATAAAGGAACAAACTGCAGGATTCAGGCCTTCAGAATCACCATACAAAAACAATACAAAGGCAAAAGCTTATAGAAAACTCCTGAAAGAGATTAGCTGAGTGTTCAGAAAGTCCATAGCCTTAAATGCAAAAGCCTTTACTTCAGGCTTTCTATAACTACATTTCTCTTAGAGGAAAATGTTAATTCCTCTGTTTTCAGCAAATCTCTTCCCTTCCTTATACTTTCATTTAGTGCTCATCATTAACAGCTGCTGTGTATAAATATTTATGCTATTTTGTTAGCATGGTATCCAAGGAAATGATGTTTCTGTGATAGTACATTCTAGTTTTATGTCCTTCCTCTCCCCCATTAATAACTCCTGAAATTACTGGCCAATTTTTGTGAAGGAGTAGAGGTCTTGGAAAATTCCTTGACAGGCTGTCCTGAAAACAGGCAGCTGGAGAGAAGATAAAGACTAACCAGATATCAAACTGAGCTCGGCCCAAGGCTCATAAGCAGAGAAAACCATCCTGTGCTGTTACGACTACACTTTACTCGTATATTCCTCTCTTCACATTTTACTGGTGCCGTATTAGCTTTAACAACCCATTCTCTCTTTCTCGTTTGATGTCCAAGGTCTATAAAAACAGTGGAAAGAACAGGCTTGGCTGAAGTCTTCAGAACTCATTTACAGACAAGAAAATTCAATCAGAATTTCATGGGCTGAACATCCAAAAATCTCATCTCCAAAGGTGACATACTCTAGTGATTCAGTAACAAAGTCTTCAGCTGTCTTCGTAATAACACCAGGGTTTTGATACATTGTCATTGGAGCAGAAGCACTATAAGGAATCACTACTTAAAATAATAAATAATAATAACAACAACAGTGTAACGCCATCTAGTAGTTACATAAAGCACTCTGCAGAATCC
Organism: Oreocharis arfaki; assembly: GCA_013398015.1. Taxonomy (NCBI): domain Eukaryota; kingdom Metazoa; phylum Chordata; class Aves; order Passeriformes; family Paramythiidae; genus Oreocharis; species Oreocharis arfaki. The sequence continues at coordinate 16,587 of VZRR01006396.1, read as the reverse complement.
CACAGCATCTGACACATTTTAACAGATACTGACAATGGGACAGGGCACTGTGTGGAATAAGTGATAGTACTATGGTGAAATAAGGAAAAAAAGCTGCATAGAGGGAGGAGACAGAACTTTGGCAGAGCCACCCAGCAGTTCACTGAGGACAGCTACACGATACAGGTTTAGCCACATCAAATATTCTTGAAGAATTTGCTAAAATGAAGGCTAATATGGCAAGATACAGCACCACCTGTATGATAATTACCTTTACCTTATGCTCTGCTTGTAGTAGTTATAAAAGTTCTTATAAAAGCCTAGAATATAACCAAACCAACCAAACCAAAACATTAGCATAGGAAATAAAGTACTTTCACTAAATTGTTACAAACAAACTAACCAAAACAAAACCCAAGCCAAAACAAAAGAAACCCCAAAGTTAAAAGATACCTGAGAATGAAAAAAGACAAGACAACATGATACAACCAATGTACCATATCATTCTGAAATAATGTTAAGTAAACATTTTTAAGGATATAAAAAAGTCTGGTTTGAATGTAGTTTAAATTTTGAGCAATGAGGAATTTATGTTAAAAAGAGAAAAAGGAAATAGAAAACTAGACTTTCTTACCAACAATAGCTCTTTTTTTTTTCTTAACCAATCTAAACTTGAGCTGTGTTCAAGCGAGTATTGTTAGAATTTTTCATTTGAAGGAAACCTGATCTGATCAAGTTGCTTATGGAGTTTTACTCAAAATCATTCATTCCTCATTTTTGTAAGCTTCAGGATTCAAATTCAGAGCAAAAATTTAAGGTGAAATCTATGAAGTCAGGCAACTCACCACCCACCTACCAGAAATTTTATTCTTGGTTTCATAAACAAAACCTAGCACTTTTGTGAATCTACATGTTAAGTAAGTGAGGCACTTTACTAGGCCAAGTGAGCCTAGTTAAATTCATCACTTTCCAGAATGAGGAAAGATTGTGAGCGCTGGTGTAATTCTATTGAATCAAAGGAAAAATTATTCCAGGGGTCAGACATACCCTGAGCTGGATTTCATTTACATAGTTTTACTGATCCCTAGTTCTCAGCTAGTGCTAATTTACATTACTTCTTAATTTCAGTAGAGCAACACTATTTGTATATTGATCATTTGTTATCCTGATACAGAGCTTTGGTAAACACTTAATGGGGATTTCTGTATAAAGCAATGTGAGAGATTTACCTCAGTAGCTGAGTACATTTTTTTCTGCTACCAGAAAGAGCTTTAGGGTCTTTTTTGATGCTAACTATTTTATTATTTTTTCATTTTTATTTTAGCAATAGACTTAATCATGCATCTGATTTTTAAAGTGAAAATAAATGCATTTTTTTAGGTCAGAAATCTGCTTTTCTTTGTGCATTTCAAGAGTATTATTGATAGTAAGCCTAAGCACCAAGGAGAAGTCATACTCAGACTATGAATCGTCTCAGGACAGGAGTGGGACCTGACTTGTACAGGGCAGTAGTGAAAAGTAGTGCAAATTATTGGCACAGTTTAATTGAATACTTGTTATTTCCTGGTTTGGTTTTTTTTTTTCAGTAGTGTCACTGTGCTCAGAAGGATAGTAGGAGCAGTGTGGGGTTCACAAAGCACGACAAACACAGGTCGGTCACATCTGCTTGGGTGAAGAGGAATTTCCAAATAAAGTGTAAAACATGGGAAGAGGTCCTTTGGCAGTGCTGAAAATCCCACTGACATCTGTGGGAGCCAGGATGCCTGAACCTCAGGCCTTACACTGCAAGAAATGGTGAACAGAATGTTAGCAGGAATCTGGACAGGGAGGGGAAAGGAAAACCCCAAAAGATTTAAAGATTATTTAGAGCTAACCATGAGGAATACTGGTTAGGAGAACCATGCTTTCTTCTTTGCAATTTGGAGGAAAGTGAATATTCATGAAAGATTGAAAAGGATGTGATTGCAGCAGTGGGGAAAGGAATCCCCAGGCACTGCAAAAATGAAAGAGGTTGATTCTGAGGTATGTGTAAGGTGGGAAATCATAAAGAGAAAAACCTTTTGTATCCACACTGAGAGGGTACAAAATGGCAGATAGATAGATAGATAGATAGATAGATAGATAGATAGCATTCAGATGTTGCAGATATTTCTGTTCTTTTGACATACAAATAGAATAAATCCTAGGAGCAGAAATGTCACAAAGCTACTTACAGAATTTGCTTCAATTGATTGCTATTACATGATTTGTTATCTTAAGTCATTGAGCAGGAGTACAAATTTGGGATGTAAATTTTGCTAGCCAGAGAAAGACAAACATCTGCTGTTAATTTTCATGTCATTTTAAAAAAGACATGAAAGACATGAAAGGCAAGGTTGATATCTTCTGCTCGTGTTCATGTTAACACGCTGCTTGCAAACAGCAGAGTAATACAAATCTTAATCAGAGTCGAAAAGCATGAAATACTAAATGTTCTTGGAAGGGAAGTAGCCAACCAAAATTAGCACCGAGGGTTAACAATAGAGAATTGAGAGGCAGTTCCTGGAATTTCTGTCCTGTGTTGATACAAAAACATTTTGGCAGAAGAGAATTGTGACAAAAATTGCAAGTACAGTGCTAAAATTCAAACTGCAGATCTACCTGTCCTGAAAACTTTAATTCTGTAGCAAATCTCCCTGTATACCAAAACAAAAACAATTTGCAAAATGTTACAGCTCTTTCAGTTGTAGTGCAAGGATGTGTTTCAACTGAGAAATTGTGTTAAAAAGTTTCCAGTCAGCTCTGATCAAAATATTTCACAGGCAAAAGAAACAGGTGGGTTCCTTAAATTAACACTGACATTCCTGCTGAAAACCACTATCTGCTGATGAATTAAATGAAAATACACAGAAAGTTTGTTGTTCACGCTAATGTGGGTGTTCACTCTAATGTTCACTCTAATTCATTTTTTCCAATGAAATACATTACAGACCCAGTACAGGTGGGAATGTGCCACGTCCCTACCTGTAACAGAAATAATGTTGCAGTTCACAAGGTCCTGCAAGAAGGAACAAAATCATGAATTCATCCTTAAGTCAGAATTTGAGGGAAGCAGCCTGCCTGAGGCTGTCTGATTTGGAAGAGATGATGACATAAAAACTGAATGAATCCTGAGAGAGGTGCTAGCAAGATATACACTTAGAAATTCCAGCTTTTTCATTGCAAGTGATATAGGGGTAAATAACTACAAGGCAATGGAGAACTTGATCACATCCCTAATCCTGTCATCCTATTCAACCTGTGCAAGTTAATTCCCCCCACAAAATAAACTGTGTTTAAATGAGGTTTCTTTTTTCTTTCTTTTTTCTTTCTTTTTTTTTTTTTAATTGGTTTGTTTGTTTGTCTATTTCCACAGACTTAAGCAATGGTGTTCCAAAGAAAGTTTCAATAATACTAACAAGAACCCAGTATTTTCAGCTGTGAATAGACTGGACTCCATTACACTACATGCCAGCAGGGAGTCAGGGGGTCTGCTAATCCCTGCTACAACCAGGCCAGCTGTACTCTTCCCTCTATCACTGGATACTTCCTGCAGTTTAGCTGAAATCTACCATTCTTTTTCTCTTTCAAGTTCTTCCAAGCATTAAAACCAAATTAAAATATGCTTCTTCAGGCCCAGTGAATTTCCAACCCAACTGAACAGCTAATCGTTGATTGTAGCTGGGGCAAAATCTGTGCCTTGTTCAACGAATTACAATTCCTCATCATTATATTAGATATTGAAATCCACAGAATAATCCTACCTCTTCTATGCCTGGCCCATTAAGGAAACAGCATAGAAGAGGATCACGAAGCATTCCAACATTGTTTATTAGTCAGGGAAAATACACAGTTAAGAACCAAATCTAGAAAAAGTGCATAGTTCATCTAGTTAAACAAATTGCTTCTCCTCAAGACGCAGAAGATTTTGAGCTGCATGTGAAGAGAAACACTGTTTAGCACCAAGTCTTGTTCTCACTGAAGTCACCAGTACTGATGAGTGCTGATTCTGGGGAACAGAAAAACAGACTCTTGCTAAAGTTGTTTCTGTTTTGTTGCTGTTGTTTCATCTGTTTCTCTATTAAAAAGATGATTGTCTTTTAAAATAAAAAAACCTTCCAAAACCCCATATTTTCACTGTTGCTTCATGAATCATACCAGACAATGAGCCACAGGCTCATTATGTATGCTTGGTTTTAAGTGTTGGCTAATAAGTTGTTATGACACGTCATTTATACAATAGTCTGCTTAATACACTACAGCCATAAAATACTTGTCAATTCAGAAACCTTAATGACTGTCCCAAAACACCAATATCCAAGTCTCTCAGATCTTTTTCAATGTTCTTGTACACTGAATTTTTAGCAAAATCAGTTTGTATAACCTTCACCTTTTGATCCATGGCCAGATCTGTAGCTAAAAAAACCCTGAAACCAATGACAAACCAGCCAAGAAAACCTGTTCGTATCTACCAAGAAAGAGGGAGAGCTGAAATAAGTAATGAGAGAAATAACAAGACGTCTTGTTTAGTAATGTCCAGTGTACAGTAAGTAATTGTTTCAACTTTCTTACTTTAAGAAATATTACAGCACAAGCATAACGTTCTCAGTCTACCTGGTTGTTTTCAGCAAAATTGCCTGGCAAATATAGGATGAATTTATGCCCTGAAATCAATGGAATTTTTCTTCTAAAATTTAAACATTTAGTCCTTCAGTAAGGTAAAACAAAACAATTTCAGATATAAGCCACACAGGACTTCTTTCCCTAGCTATCATAATATTTATAGATGAACACTGTCAGCATACATTAGAAAAATGAATGTGGATGCCAGATCCTGTATGTAAGCACAGCTTTGCAGAATAGTTTAAAAGAATTTTGATGGATAAGATGAGCATTTTAACAAGTGGACCTTATCTTTTTACACAGGAGGAGGGGTAAATGAGGCTGGATGTGATGCTGCATTTTCTGCACTATTTTCAAAAAATTCCTTGCCTGTTTTGACAGTTGCACTTCCATAGACTGAACCTTTTTCAGCATTTTGCAGCACTAAAAGGCATTTTAAGGAGGCTATAGCTTAAATTTTACAAGGTCAATTAGAAGGGAAAGGGAAATGTGTGTGATTTTTCCAATGTCATTGCTATGCAGGAGTGGAGCCCAGCTGTACATTGCCATTTTTCTCAGCAGTTGATTTATTGCTGTTCATATTTTCAATGAAGTTTCATGAGGAGAAGAAGTAGAAACTCTTATTTACTCATTTTTCAAGGCAAGGCTCCCCTTTAAAGGGGCCCAGTAAGGTCTCCTCTAACTAGATGTTCACATTGTAAATTTTTGCTACTAAATGTACTTTCAGGTTTTATGGGCAACCTGAAATCCAGATGAAGTTTGCTGAAAAAGTGACAGGCAAAGGTTGGAAATGTCAATAGAATATCAGATTGCAGGGTCTCTGCAAGTGGCAGGAATTCAGGTGCACACACATGGCAAAAAGTGCACATGGCTTTCGGGAAAACGTCTCTGCTGGTTTGGATTCTGATTTTATCATACTGAAGATGGAGAGCATTGCCTTGAATAGGAATCAGACTTGCTGAATTATTACCCAGAAATTTTGTCTCATCCCTTGGTGCTCATTCAGTAAGAAGAGGCCTTGTGCCAGCTTCTGCAGGAGAGCAAGGATGCAGAAAGCCAGCTTTGGGTCCAGCAGGACAATTTGCTACAAACCAGAACCTCTGTTGGAGGACGAGATAAAGTTGCTCCCTTTCAGTTGTGCCTCTTTGCCCCTCAAAGCTCTTTGCAAACTGCAAGTGTTGACCATCTTACGCTGCTCAAGCAATGCAGTTTCAGGAAACAGCAACCACTCTGACTGCAGATCTGAGACGTGGGTTGCATCTTGTGTGCAGTTTTAGAGGACATCTGTCTCCATGACAGAAGAAAGGAGGAAGGGGTGCCCTTTTTCTTGCCCTCTTTCTAAGCTGCAGTTCTATGTATGAAAGGGACAAAACATCCTTTGAACCTTCAACCTATAAAAGCAACTCTAGTGGCAAATGACCTCGTCATGGTCCCAGGCTGGGCGAATGGTGAAACTATAAATAAAAGGACATTGTGAGTGTAAATGCAGTGAGTGGGAAAGAACAGAGCAACAGCTGGAGCAGACACCTACAGTGACCTTCTGATTGAAGAGTTCTATAAACAAAATGAGATGGTCTTAAAAAGTGTAGTGATGTTGTGGCCATCTTTCTCGCGGGCAATCAGAAGGGCAGCCAAAACTAGAGCAACATAAAAATGAGCATCAAACAAGCCATTTGGACTTTCTCTGCAGCTCCTTGTCTGCACAGAACTGTACTGCTGTAACCAGCACTGTCAGCCAACCAACAAGTACTCCAGATGGCTTTCCTCTGTCTCTTTTCTGAATAAACCAATATATTAAAAAACAATAAAACTCTCATGCTGACAAATGAATTATCCAGGGATAGCTCTTCAGAAAATTATAACAATTCTGCAAAGAAGAGAGCCAAAAAACAATTTCCAATGTTTCTTATGTCTCTCCCTCTCTGTGACAAAGATTTATGATTGTCTTTGAAGACACAAGCCATTACATCTCTGTTTAAGGTCCTAAGTGTGCCAGAAGCAAAAAGCCTAGCTTTCCAAACACCAGGACAGGTTATTGTCTTTTTTTTTATTTTTTTTTTTTTTAATAATGGAGTAAAAACTAATTCAAGGAAAATTAAAAGTGGAAGCAAGTTGGCTAATTCAATATGTTATAAAATGTATCACTAAGGCTTGTACATCCGACTCCTTCTGACCTCAAATCACTTGGGAACCCACTTGTCAGACCGGATAATGTGCTGCTTTTTGAAATTTACCAAAAAGATAATAAATCAGAATGAAGCATGGAATTGTTTAGGATATACAGCATTCCAGAATCACTTCCCTTCTATTTTGAGAGTTTAGAGAGTTATGAAAATGTTCTGAAAACCAAGGTAGTGAAATGAATGCCCAAGCAGCAGGAGAACTGATCTTTGTAGAAAGGCCCTTTTGAAGTACTACAGCAACATTTGAATATGAAGAGAGAAGCACTCAGTGTAAGATGGTGGTCATATTCCATGGAAATTTGCAGATAGGAGAGCAAATTGAGGAGTTTACCTTAAGGGATCAGCAAGACACAACAGACATTTTTAACAGCCTTTTAGACTGCAGAAAGGATGTGCAAAATGAGTTGTTTTATGCTAGTCAGAGAACTCACTTCTGTACCTGCTTATTTCTTGGAGCAGGCAGGACAAGAGGCAGAGGACACAGCAGAGCAGTTTGGAAACTCAGCCTATAGCAGGGAGGACAGCTGACTGAATTAACACCTGCACAGGTCTTTGTGGGAGCAAGGTCCTGGGCTGTGTGGTTTTATTTACTATTTTATTCTATATTAGCAGGCATAATTTCTGCATAGTTTCCTGCATGACCAAATCCAAATACATTAACTGTATGCTCTGCTAATCTAAACCTGTATGCTCTGCTAATCTAAACTGATACAGCTGTATTTTTATTATATCTGAGGATCATACACCTTATTTTTAACTAAATAAAGATTTGTTTCTACCAAAAAAACCCCCAAAACCCCACCAAAATAAAAAGAAAACCCCAAAAACCAACCCTAAAGCAACCGATCAAAACAAATGAACAATAAAAGCCCCTACCAAACCCTACAAACCCCAACCACACTTGTGGTGAGGAATTTTATGTCTTGCAGAAGTGGCTTTTTTTGTTTGTTTGTCTATTTAGCTTTAACAACAAAATGGTACAGATCCTGGTCATATAAATACATACCAAGGTATAATTTTGCAAACAGGACCTAGCTCTGCCTGCACAGCTTGCTTAGGAAATACAAGCAGAAGAAATGAAACAGGACAGCAGTAAGTAGCATTCCATCGTTTCTAATCCCCTGGTATTGTTGTTTGATCAATGTTTCACAACCACGGTACTAAACGTGTTAAACGAGCAGTGTACCTGCGGTAACGGTTCTGTCTGCCCTCCGTAACACCTACTTTGGTATCTTTTATCTTGTTTTAAAAGAGCCTTCCAGTCTGAACAAATGGAAATCTGGTTTTCAATTCCAGTGTGTTTTCAGAGAAATGTTTTTCTTGCTGTGGATTTCTGCTGGCTCAAGCTCTGAGTGCTGTTCTCAGGCACACCTGCGGCCCACAGAACTTGGAAAGCCAAACACTGAGATCTCTGTAATTACCCACAGTTTAGACTCTTTTAATTTATAGTATTCAGGATCCAAACAGATGTGGCAGTATAATTACACAAATAATACAATCAGTTTGAAAATGGAGTGAGTCTTTTCAATATAATGTCCAATAGACTGCAAAAAATACATGGTGTAGATGTTAAAAAAACCCAAGGAAACAACAGTAATGTGTCCAGAGCTCCCTGCTGATTTTAGTGGCTTCACATCAGATATGGTATGCTTTTCATTGCTGTATTTTTCTCTCATTCCTTTTGTTTGTGCCATTTATTTGTTGTTAGATACTCATTTCTAACCTGGCGCAATTAATAACAGATGACTCACTCTGGACCAAAACCCGCTGAAAACAATAGAAAGATCCATGTCAGCAAGCTGTGGGAAAGGCTGTGCCCACAACCAGGTAGAACAGTGCCAAAACCTCATCAGTGCAGCCTGACTTTTGGGGTCACACCACACACCTCCCTGCGCCTTGGATTACATGGATAACACTGCTGCTGCCAGTGAAGCTTCCTCACAAGTGAAAAGCCGTGGGTCAGTGCGGAAAGTGTATGAGTATTCGCAGGGTAGGCTATCTCAGCAGTACCTTTCAGGACAGGCAAGTCCTTCATTACCCTCAGCTAGGAAGGTGTCCAGTGGATGGCCTTGTAATCAGTCATAGTGTGGAGGAACTTACAGCTTTCTTCATCTGACACTCCTTGCTTTCCAAGAGACAACAAGTCTATCCAGACCCACAAAAAAAAAAAAAAAAAAAAAAAAAAAAAAAAAAAAAAAAAGAGAGGCATGTTGGATAGAAAATTTCTTGGTCCAGTCCTTGATTTTGGCAGCTGCATGTTGAAAATTTGCAGACATTTTCACCCAAGTCTGCCACATCCCTGAGAGACGGATAGATAGACAGACAAATAGACAGATAGATAGTGCTGCTCTCTCAGGTGAGTATCCTGAACCTGATACGCTGTTGGAGTCAGTGCTAACTCTCCTTAAAGGCAAGTCTTTCCAACTGAGGTATAATCTTGGGGTGACACATACTTCTAAACATGTAAATCTAGGAATCTCCTGGATAGAAGCCATGTATGGAAAAAGAGACAGTGGAAAGAATGATATTTATTATAGCAATCTGTAAAGTGAATGGAGGATAAAAACTGATGTGACTCCTAAATAAATTCTAACTGTCAATCTTAAAGTATTTATATGAGACATTCACCAAGACTAATGGCTAATTTCCTTTGAAGAAAAGAAAAGGAACATAATTTCTAAAGGCGCTCTATTTAACTGTTTCATCAAGAGCCTTGAAATCCTCAAAAAAACCAACCAACCAGCCAAAAAACAAACGTGGTATTTAGATTTCATTTTTAGTCCTCCTTTGCTGTGTTCCAAGAACTACCTTACAGGTAAACTATTTACCTATATTTACAGATTTTAAGGGCAGATAAAGGCAGTAAAGAGCACACATTCACTTTTTTTTTTTTTTTAGCCCATTACACTCTTCGAAAGAAAGCATACATGTTTGGAGTGATCCATGTCTAGAAAGGCTCAAGGGACACAGCTATACAAAGAAGTTTTTAGGAGTGGAACAATACCTGCAGGTACAGCTGTGACAATATTCAGCACCCTGCTGTGCTAGATACTGTACCAAGGGAAAAGATCTGCAGATCCCCGTAAACAGGAGGATAAGTTTGAGGCAAACACCAAATTCAGTCTTCCAGAAGTTCTCATTATCATCCCTATAGTTAATCCACTTCTTGCCAGGCACAACAGAGGAATATAAAAGTTGTTAGGAAACAGTAAGGTGACAAGAATCTTCCCATTTTTTACAGTTTTGCAAAAACAGCAATAATAATTTTTTTAAATTGTTTTCATTCACTTGTCACTTGCCTAATGGATAAACAAGAGACATTAAAACCAGGCCAAAAAATAATCAGTCTTCTACAGAATTCCAAAATATTTCCTTCACTGTATAATCTTTGACCCTTACAAGAAAAATATACTGGACAAAAATTAAATCCCAATAATATGAATAAAACTAAATAATTGGACCAGACTTCAAATGAATTAATGTCTTCAGGGAGTGAAAACCACATGACATTTCCCAGAAACACATTTTTATTTTTATTTGGGTTAGGGAGCCTAGAAATATTGCTGGCTTTCCAGTCATTTTACATCACCTTCCATCATCACATTTTTTTTCCCTGAGGAAGTACATTAAGCCTATTGAACTGAAGACCCAAAAGCTAGAAAGTATTTGGACTTTACTAAGTTTTATTGAATAGAAATAAAATCCGATGCAGGCTAGGTAGATAAATTTTAACTGGTTTTTTCCTTATTTTTTTAATTAGATGCAAACTTAAAAGAAAAAAAAAAGAAATCAAAGAAAAAAGGTGAATTCTATGCATAAATACTCAAAATAGAGCCAGACAAATATACATCCACAAAGATGTTGACAATAGCTGAATTTTATAGCTGAATTTTATAGCTGAATTTTATAGTTTAAAAACTATTTAACATAACAATCCATTTATGGTCAGTTTGGTATTACCATCTGCAGAACAAATGCAGAACAAACAGAGAATGGTTTTCTCCTGTTTCTCTGAGGCCTCTCATGCCCATCAGGTTTATAGGCAAAGCCAGAAAAAGGAACATTAACAATTATGTTAGAAGATCTCCAAAATAACAGAATTGTGAGAAAAGCTGAAAATGCAAATGGTTGTTGCTGATGCCTTTAGCAAGGAGTCATCCCCTTGTACTCCTGACGGGGAAAATTTTTAAACAAAGGTCCTCATTTCTTAACATTCTCTGCACTGTTTCATGAGAACGCAACAGGACAAACTGTTTCCTTAAATAATTTTAAGCAGAAAGTGAAGCAGGGAGTCAGCTGTGGAAATGAACGGATTTTCAGTGGGTGGCCTTCGCCAGTTATTTCTTTTTCTGAGCGAATCTGGTTCTTTCAGGTGACATGAACTTTATGTTTTGTGGTGGCTAATTTAGCTCTCTTTCTCCTTTCTCTCATGGGCATTTTTCTAGTTTTAGTTTTATCTTTCTTTATACACACAACTCAGCTCAGCTACCACTTGTTAATAACTTCATTTTGACATTAAAGAATGGTGTTTCCCTTCACAGTAAAGAACAAGCACTGCCTCCCAGCACTGTGTAATGTGAAGCTGCATATGTTAGGAAATCCTGACTCCCAGTGGCAAAGGACTAAAATGCTCCCGAGACTCAGTCTGCCAAAATGTAAGATCGTTATTACCAACTCCAGCCATAACTCTAACCATGACAACTAAGCATTTAGAAATAGGGCTAGTGATGAAGAAAATTCAAGCAGAATCAGAACTCTGGAATCTCAAAAATGCACGATTAAAAAGTTTAAACCTACATCAAATGAGTATTAAGTCCCTCTGCATTTTCTAGCATGTTTCTACAGTTCAGTCTGAGATGATTTTTTAAACAATAAAGCTTCATGAAAGGCAAGATAGGTTTTAAATTCAAACCATGCAGGTGACTGTTACATTTACCTTGACAAATTCATTATATTCTACATGGTCATTAGATGTTATAATTTAAAATCCTTAAAAATGCTTTGTGGAATCTGTAGCTGCCAGCTGTAATTTTGTTCTCCTAGAAAAAAGATCCTTCTCTCTTCTCTAGGACTGTACTGATATGGTCTGTGTTTCACCTTTTGTCTTTCTTTAACTAGGATTCAGAACTGTAGGGTCCTTATGAATCAAAGACACATTCCTTCTAAGTATGATACAAAAATTTCAGCCCTGGTTTTGCTCCAACAGACCAGAACTGAGATGACAGGGCAGAATGATCTTGCAACATTTCTGCTAGCTCTGCATGCTGCGTACAATGTAAGGAGAATAGCAGTATTTCCAAGAATAAATTCAAGATCAAGCGTAGAAAATAGAGTACTTTGTAACCAGAACAGGAAACCTCAGATCATATTTAACAGGCATTATACTGCCGGTAGTACCACACAGAATTTCAGGAAAAGAAACAAATATTTAAGACTCGAGGAGCTGTTAAATTAACAAATGAATGGAGTCTCAAATGAATGAAGCCTGTCTCAAAATGGTCTGCTGAAACACTGATTGAACACAAGCACTGGCCTGACTTGTAAGAGAGTGATGAACTATTAACAGTAACAAGAATGGCGACCACATGAGCCACAACACTCTGCTTATGCCCTGATGTCACACAAGAAAAGTGAAGAGGCCAAACTATAAATCTCAGAGCATGCCAAGGCCTTGTCCATAAACCCAGTATGTCTGAGGTGCTATGTCAGTAGCAGATGATAAAGCACATCTGTAGTTATTACACCATAAAAGCAAAACAAACAAGACTACAACAGTACCTGAAATGCTAATCCTTGAGTAGAGATGTGACAGACTAGTAGCATACTCACAGATGACTTGCTTTTCTTTCTTCTTGCAAGTCTGATGAGTTTAAGCCCTATCAGCCCAAGAACTCATGGACCGAGCGTAACAGAAGCCTGATTTTTCAAATAAGTATAGCAAACTAGATGCAAAATACCAGCACTCTGACATCACAACACTCAGTTAAAAGGTTAGGGTCTTCATCCTCAAGAAGGCCAGCCATTCAAAATCACTCCTCTACTCAAAATAGAGGTAGACCCTCCAGAGATGGCTGGATAATCATTCAGAAGAGGATAAGCTTGAGTTCTACGTATGCTTGCCTCTCAATACAAGCTTGGGAAACTAAAGGTCTGTGTCCTGGCGTCAACTAAGCAGCATTCTGAGACCTCACAGCTGCCAGGTTCTTCACACAGCCCCAGGAAACTTTTGAGCTTAAGAGACCTTGCAGAGTCCTGTATCTAGCCATAAACCGTAGAAACAAGACTACTGAACCTGTAGATATCGCAATCTCCCTCTGGACCTCAGTCTGCTGAGTTTTACCCAACAAACCACCTACTGGGATCTCCACATAAACCACAGAACATAGGAAACTGCATTCCACTAGCCCCTCAAAACACAAAACCTGCTCTCTTTAGAATCCTGTAGCATATGCTACCAAGTGTGGAGTCCTTAAATTAGTTGTGACTCATTATCAGCCTGTGCCTGAGCTCAGGACATCAGAAAGAAATTCATCACTTGACGTCAGAACTAATACTCTAGGAGACTGTGCCCATCAAACAAAGCTTGCCTTCACATCAGCACGTAACACCAGAGGAACCTACACCAGAAGAACATCAGAGAATTTTGTACCCTGACATCAGAGCAGCAAGACAGCAGTGCTGAGCCAGAAACTCTGAAGACACACAAATATTAAAACAGCAGGATCAGATTTATTTATCCACAAGCCACACACAAGTGCGTGCTTCGACCTCAGCCAGCAAGATGATGTGCCAAGCTGTGAGCTCATGTGGTGCGGGCTTGGGATCAGTCCCACAGAGCAGTAGCTGAGCACAGCTTCAATCAAAGGGACCACCTGGAGAGGACGGCACATCTCAGCATGGAGAAAGATGACTCTCAGTCATCCCACAAATGCCAAAAATAATGAACAAATGCTCCACAAAATCTAGCCAGCTCCAGCCAAGTTTAAAAAAAAACGACAGTAGTTGGTTTACTCTTTCTTACGATATAATGCAGACATTCACGTGTTATAGCTGGCCTTCTAATAGGATTTACTCTTGCAAATAACCTGTAGAGCACAAAGGAAGCAGAAAAATGACAGAGGCTCCAATCTAGACATTCACAGGTTCTTGCAGCCTTCACATGGATAAAATATCACCAGGTGCTCACACAGAAAATTAGTTCAGCAAGCTGCAAAAACAGTGGACCTCCCCCAGAGACATGGCAATAATGTTTAGCCATTTCTCATGACTGGTCTCCCTGTATTGATCCCATCCCATTCCCCTGACCTATGTATTCATCAGACCCTTCCCACTTGCTTGTTACTACAGCAACTCAGTGAGTAGATGGGAAGCACCGTTTTCCCTTCTCTCTCATGGGACTTTTATCACAACTCTGCCAAATGTTGAACTCTAATACATGGTATTGGTCTTTGAGCTTCCTACATTCAACGTTCTTTCAAAAGTAGTTACTGTATTGCCATTCCCAGTAATGGAAGTCATAAGGTAGGTAGATGTTTGAACAACGCACAATGAAAAGACTAGTGCAAAAATCCTGTACATCAATTCAAAAATCAATTTGTTTTCTTTTCCTGTGAAATACATTCTATAATCTATAAGAAGGCATCACATCTAAACTCTTGTATGCAGGAGTTACAACTCTTGTTACAGGCTGTTCTTTGTCACCTGGCCACCTCAGCTCTGAAGACAGCAACTCATGATTCATTGCTGTTTAGCTTCTAGAAAGGAATACAGTTTAGAAAGAAGACAGCAAGGAGAAAATGTACTGCTCAGTCACAATCAGCAATAGCAAGGCTGGTACAACATAGTACAAGGCCAGCCTGCCCTCAGTGCTGACCAGCATCGGTGAATGGGAAGGTACTGCTGTAGTGACTGCACAGCAGCAGCTACAGGGACAGCCCAGAGATCTTCTTCCTCCTGCAGCCTCCTTGAGCTCCTGATTTTGAATTAAACTATTAGGATTCCTAATACTTTCCATAACTTGTAGCTTGTATTAATTTATACAAGTTTCTCCCTTACTGGTTATTTCAGATACAACTTTCAAAATGTGTTTGCAAGTGTAAGGGCAAGAAAACTACATTTTGTGTGTTAAAATTGGACCAGCCCACTGCAGGTTAGCTGTGAAACTAGGAAAAATGGGACAATTTAGGAGACTTCCTTCTCTGGACAGACAACAGGTCCTCCTTTGAATCACTTGTTTTAGTTCCCCAGTTTGATGAGACCACTGAGGTCTGAATGACTTTCCTCTGAAATGCAGCACTGGTTTCCTTTCAGAATCTGATTAATGCTATTCTGGCTATACAGGAGGGAAGGATTAGCATCATGTTTATCGCAATTTGAATTCTAAAATAATTTTACTAACTTTAGGACACTGATGGAGGGATAGCAATTGCTATTTTCTTAAGATAAAATGAAGGGTGGGTAATCTACTTTACCTGAAGGAATATGCTTTTCCAATCCCATCTCCTGCTCCTGTGACCATTGGAGAAAGCAAAAAGGACAGGGATTACATTTGGAGCTCTGGTTTAGCTTCTTCTCTCTGAATTGTTTAATCTTTATCATCTGCATTTCTTGAACAATGCAAACTAAATGTCTCCACTGAAGAGCAGAATCGATCTTCTAAATTTTCTTTTCCTTGTGACCTATGCACATCTTAGTTCATTCAGCACTTTCTGTCTTTAAAGCAAATCTCTCCCCAAGGTGGCCCATGTGGTACAGGAGGTAGTTACTCCCATTTTCAGTGGTGTCAATTGCCTAAGAGCTGGCAGAATTTTCTTCCATATATGTGTTCCCACAAGTCCTGTTTCGCAAGCTTTGTACTTATATGCTGGTGGCAGAACGGTAGGAGATAGACTGGTGACTGCAGGTGATACAACAATTTCTCACACAAGGTTTCTGCCTGTAAGGAAAGATCACAGCAAACTTGCCACCACCTATAAAATGCGCTTCATTCAGAGCTGTACTACACAGTTTACTTTTGGATTTAGCCTTACTGGAAAAATAAACAAGTGCTGGCATTTGTAAGGCACCCTGAACTTTAAACACTATGCATATAAATACCGAAGAGGAACTACAGAAAGAAAAATCCTTATCACCTTAGAAATAGAGAAGGAATAAAGTAGCAAAGCACCAAGGCAGTTCCAAGGTAAACCTGGTAAGTTTCAGAGCAAATGAAAAATAAGTCATTATAAAAAAAATGTGGATTAAGGACTTCTCCATTGCCAAAGGCACAGAAATCAAGGTATTTCTGAATGGTTAAGTGTTGCCAACAGAAGAGCAATTACTCTCTCATTTCATAGAGAAATGAGATCCCAGTGAAGTAGCGGTGAATATTTAGCATCCTAGCAGACCTGTAAATGAAAAGCAAAGAGTCTGCTGAGAAACAAGGGTCCACATGCCAACTTTAATTTTCATGACTCTCAGAATCTCATGGGCCACATGACACAGAAAATTATCTGAGCCTTACGAATTTTACTGGGGCCAGAAGACTTTGTTTATAAAAACACAGCATTAAAGGAAACAAGTCTTCTAACCTTAAGTGGAAAGAAAGATTTTACACACAAAGTTCCACATGATGCTCCTCACCTCATACACACATACAGTAGGGAGGTCCTTGCCTCACTATGCACTGCCTGAGAAGTATCTGGTATTCAGGCAGGTCTTCTACACAGGAATGGATTTAATTTATTAATCCACTATGAGATGTGGTAACCAAACATATATTTAATATTTAATTATATATTTAATT